>CAJNDT010006212.1:280000-325410 GCA_905221615.1 Symbiodinium sp. CCMP2592
CGTGAATGGTTCCGTGTTAAGTGGGCTTTTCGTTTGCCTTGTAAGCCGACAAATCCCTTCCTACCTTTCTTGCCAAACATGCACGGCAAAGTTCTCGTTTTCTTCCCGTCCGACAGCCAACCGAAGCGAACACCAAGCTCTTTTGCACTTCGTCCGCGAACGTTTGCAGCAGAGGCCAGGTATCCTGTTTTGCAAAGGCAACAATGTGGCAGTTGCGGGAGAAATGTGCATGTTTTCCGTGCATGGTGTTGCAGCAAGATCCTCTGAACGATGCTCCCTGGACCCTCCCAAAAACCTTCCCACATGCTTGAGTCCCACCAACCACTCTTCTTTCGCAGACATATATCGCCCAATTTCGAATTCTTCTTCGCAAAATCTGCTGGCGAAGCCAGATTGGGATCCAACACATTCCAACGTGAACCGGTATGATTCGATGCATTCTGTTTGGGGTCATCGCTGGTGTAATTTCGGGAACTTCTCCAGTCGCACGTCAAGGAACAAATCCTGGCCTCAGAGAACAGGTTTTATCCGTAGAAGTAATGCTGAAATCAAGCATGCCTTTTGAGAACTGCGGCTGAGCCGATTTGAACATGCCAAGGCATGTGAAAAACAAACTAATTGATTTGAAAGAGAGCGCCAAGAACCAGGACGGATTTGGCAGCCGCAAGCGGAGGCAGGGCAAGTTCATCAAACTCGAACTCAAGTAGTTCATCGAACTCGGGTATGACTGATGCCCCAGCTGTACCAGCAGGAGAACTAGTAAGTGACGACATGATGCTGGACGAGTTCAAGAAGCGTCCTGTAGAAGGAGAGTTGCAGGAAGAGTCATCGCGCAAGAAAGCACGAGCAACGCCAGCGGAACCCTCATCACCATCTAAAGGAATGTACCTGCCGCTTTTCGCAGGCAGGGTATCACAGCAAGAGGACCCATTCCATTGGGATGAGCATGAAGATCTAACCGCTATAGAAGGAGAAGACATAGAGTATGAAGATCTCATGGAAGAAGAAATGGCAGACACACCCAAGAACGACCAAGGGGAAACGCTGCCAGAAGTAAGCCCTGAAGAGCTTGACTTGTTGGATCAAGAAGCAGCAGAGTAGGACTAGGAGCTCAGTCGGCTGAGCCAGATTGGTGTGATTGAAGAGTTTCCAGAAGCCAAGCGAGCGGCCAAGAAAAGCCTATGGATCTGCGAGAAGTGTACGATTGTACCGTGCGGGTGCAAGTTCAACGCAGAAACCTTTTCGCCGACAGCGTCACGCGCAGCCACCAGATTAGTACTTATTCTGCACCTCATGTTCCAGAATGGGTTATTGTGGTGTTGGACATCAAGGATGCTTATTTGCAAGTTCCACAACAAGAAGAAGTTTTGGTGACTATCTGTAACATTGGTGAAGGTATTGCCTGGAGACTAAAACGGTGTCTACCTGGACAACGAAATGCCGCAACCAGATGGTGTGAGCATCTACGAGCTATTCTGGAAATGCTTGGATTTGTGTTCTCGGTCCATGTACCGGATGGAGCTTACCTGTCGGACGGAATTGGAAAAGGAGAAGAGATGCGCTACCTGAAAAGGAAGTATGTGTTCGCACCTGAAGGAATTGCATTGCAACCAAATGAGAAGTATCTATCTTGTACCTGGCCCGTGACAGGGTTGATATTCAGTACGCCTCGAAGTGCTTAGCATCGAGTATGTCGAAACCGACAACGCAGGCGCTGAAGTGTTCGAAGCATGTAAATCTTGTACCTCAGTGGTACGGCCACAAGAGTCACAAGAGCCACTGTGGGAACCAGGTTGACCACCAAGCTGAATGGTAGCGTGGATGAAGGAATCGCCCAGGAACCGGGACATGTCGTGGAAGCCTATTCGGACAGTGATTGGGCAAGCCTGAAAACACCTGAGAAAGCGCGAAGGAAAAGTACATCTTCTGGTATTGTAGTACTCAATGGAATTCAAGTACTTTCTTTCTCAAGGACTCAGAAAGCAACCTCTTCGTCAAGCTGTGAAGCAGAACTGTATGCTTTGAGTGGAACCTGTGGAGAAGCAATACTTGTAGGACGTTTATTTCAACTTTTCATTGAAGAGCCAGTGCGGATAGAAGTCAGGTGTGACTCTAGCTCTGCTAGGCAGTGGGCCCAGAGAAGAGTTGGACGTCTGAAGCATGTGGACGTAAGGCTATGTCAGTTACAGGATTGGGTTCGTGACAACATCGTAAGACTTGGAACGGTCAAGACCGCATTCTACGTAGCTGATTTGAATACCAAGAAGCTGACATGTGCCAGAAGGTCATTTCTCTTGTATCACCTATCGCAAGTAGAGTACTCCGAAGATGGAGAGATTGTACATACTGGACAGGATGAGTATGAACAACACGAACAGGAAAAGAGACTGAAAGAGTACGTCGGAAGTATTCATGTGAACAATCGAAGAATCTTATCAGGTTGATCCAAGTGTTTGGTGTGATGCGCCCAACAACCGCAGTTTGGATCAAAGGTAGCCCCGAGACAGCGGAAGCCTCAGTGTACCAAGGAACCAACGGAGTCATGGAAGGATCGAATGCCGAGAAAAAGTTCACAAAGTTCGAAGCAATCATGCTGATTGCACTAATACTTCTTATTGCACCTCATGCGCTGAATGCCGTGAAGGAGCTCGGAAGGATCTACATGAGATTGTCGACAGCTGGAATGGTCAAAGTGCACTCAGGAAGCAGGAATAGGGTGTACCGCAAGGAAGTTTGCAGGTATGTGCAAAGAACGCCAAGGACCGGAACGTTTCACTTCATGGGAGAAGCAGAAGCCAAACGGCTCGGATTTAGTCTGTGCTATGTGCTATGTATGTTGGCCCGAAGCAAGAGACAAAGTAAAAGGATCGGGCAGAGGACGAAACAAGATAGACAAGGAAATCGTTTTGAGTGAGGGCAGTGGAAATTGGGAAGTGATTGAAGAAGAAAGCTCAGGATGCAACAAAGTTTGCTACTGGTGTGAGCAACGGCCATGCTCATGGAAGAAGTTGGACATGTGTGGTGCTCGTGTGGGAAGTGTATCCAACAGTATGCAACGGAGAAGTGGAGAGCAACCTATGACAGGAGTCTGGAAGTAGCATCAACTGAAGACCAGGACTTGGAGATTTGGATGCGCCGGTGCAGTGTATGAACCGGGTACAACAAGGACGACGACATCAACAATGAGTCGTGGGACTGCAAGCCGTAGAGGACGTGCAGCAGTCGAAGGTACCATTGGACAAGGAATCCCAGAGAGTACGTATGAGGATCATGCCGAGACGAACACCAACAGCAGGACCGTATCCGGACAGAAGGCAACATCGGAAGAAAGAGTCGTACATAATGGACAGGAGATTACATTGGAAGAGATGAGAAGGCAGCCTTTACAGGAGAGTGTTCAGGAGCATTATGATCAGTACTTGGAACGTGGGACCAGCGTGCTGAAGTAAGACCTACCGCGTGGACATCGAGACTGCCCAGCAGTGAGTGTAGGCAAAGTGTCACCAAGCTAACGCAATATGAAGAGAAAATAAAAGAACCCTGCAGTGTTTCGCGACCAAACGAAATGTGTGGTTGCCGAAGCGATGCGAGGTGTGTGCGACTGTACTTAATGTACCTCAGTTGGCATTTGGACAATCCCCGGAGTTGGGGGTGGAAAGGCGGGTATTGCATGGATGCGCTTAATCCGCACGATGGAATAAGACTCCACGGTGGAGCGAGGAGTGCCCGCAAAGCCGAAACGTGAAGATTTGTACATCGACACAAACTTCGAGGCAGGGAGTTAACTTTCTGGTATAGGTAAAGTCCCCCTTTGGGAGCCCAAGGCTTGGGAGCCCAAGGCTACGGCATGGAATCATGCATGTATAGTTGTGACCGTGCAGCGCCTTTTTGGTTCAGCAGTGAAAAGTGTGACCGCGTCGGGTCGTACGGTTTAGCTGTTAATGCATTTTGGCCCCGCATGTCACTCAGTCGCATGTGCATTGGTGGTGTATAGGCAGCCAGTAGAGTCAGTAGAGCTGTGCACACGGGCATGAGCACCCTGCTGCAAGGATGACACGCACAAGAATGTGCAATGACTGAAGCCCTGTGCGAGCATCAAAACTCTTCGCCCTGGGGGTTAGCTGAGGGAGGCGGAGGGACGGAGGGACGGGGTAGGGAATGGGAGGGACAAATGCAGAGACGGAGGGAGGGACAGGGGGGGATTTTTTGCAAAGGTGAATGTGGAATCTTGAAGAACTTCGCTTTCTGCTTTCTCCATGCTGGCAGGAATCGATGCCGACGAGACACGTCGCGTGGCCAATTCAACAGTGCGTGTCTATTTGGACAGCATGACAGCACAGGATGCAGTCACATGATGCATTGTCGGTCGGTCGAGTTTTGCAGCCATGTGCTTGCCCGCAAGATGGGCTTAAGATTCAGCGGTGTTCAGCGGCCACGGCCGATTGGGATACGCCCTGCATGTTGTGTTGGCACTGTCGGGCACGCCGTAGCACGCCACTCTGCTGAAATCATCCAGGCCCCATGTGTCTCTTCTGCACAGGAAAAGTTTCTGCCACTGTACTCTGCCAATTCTCCGGCACATAATGCTCTGCAGAATCGTGGTCGAAAGGTTGGCCCATGACACAGCGGCCAATTAGTCACCTGGATGAACATGTTTCCAATCAGCACGTTGCTCGGTGGCTCCCTGCCTGTGTTCGAAGTTTGGCAGGACTCCATGTAGGACCCGTTGCCACCATGGACTCAAACTTTGTCACTGGTTAAGTCTCGGCGTTTTGGTGAAATCTTCCGAAACGATCCCAGTGCCAAGATTGAAACAATATGCCAATATACGAAGATACGGCTTGGGCTGCTCTGGGTTCCACGTCGACAGATCATCCACGTGTCCCGTCCATTCACTGTAGAGCTTCGCAAAGTTCAGCGCGAAGTGGCACTCGCGGGTAGTCTTTCCGGTTGTTGCGATTGCATGACAACCTGTGCGGCCACCGCGGACTCGAGCGTTGTCAGTGCTTAGGCGTCTGACGCAGAAACCCTCCCAGTGTCGAGTTTCTCCGACCAGGACACTGTCGCTGCTCGGATGATGCAAAAGCGTTACGACAGTTCATGCTTGTGGCGGAGACTGAGTTTGCCCATGAGTTGGCCTGTCTTGTTGCAAGCGGCACTTTCAGGCCGACTGGAGCTCGAAGCTAAATGGAATGACCGTTGGCGAGCACTGGTGCGACAAGCACACCTGCGCAGCCAGACTTTGCTGTCATCGGTTCGTAGACACACATACCTTTGGACAGTTGGATGGAACATACCCTTTTATGGCACAGGTTCTGTCCCTGTTGTCGTGTCATAACGAATGCCGGACGAGCAGCATCCACCTCGAGTTTCTCCGACGTGCTCCGCATCGCCTTGTCATGGGTTCTGGAAGAAACGTTGTGTCCGACAGCAGGAGGGCAGCTGAAGCAATCATTTGGGCATCCGCGTGCAGTGGTTACTGTAAGAGTCGAAGACCTGCTGCTGCGGCTAAAGACCACCTGCAGGTTGATAGAGTCTTACATGGCACAGACTTCCTGCTTGTCAGTTCCCATTCAGAGCACGAAGGCTTAACGAAGTCTTCTGTCGCGAAAGACCACAGTAAGCTTTTGTGGTTCCCAGTGCCATGAAGGCTGCAAGAACCCCTGTCCATGCTCGTTCATATTGCGCCCCATCAAGGCCTTCATGATTCATGCTTATCGACGTGCTCCCCTCATCGGCGTCAAACACAGGCCTTTGGCTGTTTTGTCTCCCTTGTTTGGACCGTCTAACAATGCGAGACATGCGATAACTGGCCGCCACAACGCTAGGCGTTTTCAGCGGTCTCCCATGCTCATCCCCGTGATGTGGTGCAAGAAATGCGTATCGCCTTCCCGCTTGGTTCGTGAATGCAGGACCTTGCTTGGATCCTCCACTTCACTATCTAGCATCTAGCTGTCAGGGAGGTGTGATTGCCGGTCTCCCGTGCTCATTTTTCAGAGGTCTCACATGCGCATCCGGCTAGCAAAAACTGCAGCTGTCGAACCGGTTCTTGTGAAAGCCGTTCTTGAACAACCTGCACCCGTCTGCGGTGTTCCAGCTCCCTGCGTTCAAAGTGGACTCTCTGGAGCAAGACCGGCCCCTGGAGTGTTGCTCCGAGGCGACATCCAGCGAGAAGTGCAAGTGCTCATGCTTGGCCGGGCACACAAAGTCGCAATTTGCGTGCCGAAGAAATCCACGATCGTGCGCAATTGAGATGTATCAAGAAACAATGACAAAACCTGCGAGCAGCAGCTGCAGAGTAGCCTTCACTTCCATGATTGATCCTCTAGACTCTAATTAGGCAGAGCTGCCGGCTGTTGGCATTCACTTCGCGCTTTCGCGATTTCTTCATGTTTTTGATCGTGCCTGCTTGCCGCTTGGCCCGTGATGAGGCGCAATCCGGCTGTTCGCATTCACACCGCACTTTCGCAGGGTCTTCATGTTGTTCATCGTGCCTACTTTCCCCTTGGCGCGTGTCCCATTTTGCGTGCCGAAGAAATCCAATTGTGCAATTGTGCGCGGCTGCAACTGCTGGAAATGTTGGCTGCAACGATATGCGCGCGCTCAGCATGAGCATGGCTGCATGTTTGCTCGCCGTGCCGCACGCAAGTGAGCATGAGCGCTGTATCAAGAATCAATGGCAAAACCTGCGAGCAGCAGCTGCAGAGTAGCCTTCACTTCAGTTCACGATGGCTCGGGCAAGTTGCTGTGTCACGAAAGACCACGCTGCCTACTTGCCGCTTGGCGCGTGTCCCATTTTGCGTGCCGAAGAAATCTACGATCGTGCGCAACTGTGCGCGCCTGCAACTGCTGGAAATGTTGGTTGCAACGATATGCGCGCGCTCTGCATCAGCATGGCTGCATGTTTGCTCGCCGTGCCGCACGCAAGTGAGCATGAGCGCTGTATCAAGAATCAATGGCAAAACCTGCGAGCAGCAGCTGCAGAGTAGCCTTCACTTCAGTTCACGATGGCTCGGGCAAGTTGCTGTGTCACGAAAGACCACGCTGCCTACTTGCCGCTTGGCGCGTGTCCCATTTTGCGTGCCGAAGAAATCTACGATCGTGCGCAACTGTGCGCGCCTGCAACTGCTGGAAATGTTGGTTGCAACGATATGCGCGCGCTCTGCATCAGCATGGCTGCATGTTTGCTCGCCGTGCCGCACGCAAGTGAGCATGAGCGCTGTATCAAGAATCAATGGCAAAACCTGCGAGCAGCAGCTGCAGAGTAGCCTTCACTTCAGTTCACGATGGCTCGGACAAGTTGCTGTGTCACGAAAGACCACGCTGCTCCCTAGTGCCATATTGCCATGATTGATCCTCTAGACTCTAGGCCGAGCTTCCGGCTGTTGGCATTCACTCCGCGCTTTCGCGATTTTTTCATGTTCTTGATCGTGCCTGCTTGCCGCTTGGCCCGTGATGAGGCGCAATCCGGCTGTTCGCATTCTCACCGCACTTTCGCAGGGTGTTCATGTTGTTCATCGTGCCTGCTTTCCCCCTGGCCCGTGATGAGGCGCAAGAAATTCACATCAGCTTCCGGCTTGGTTCGTGAAAGATTTCGTGAATGCAGGACTCGGAGACGCGTGCTATCTCCTGTGACCTATGGTACTGGCGCTTGGCAACAGTCTGGAACTGCAGCCGATATGTTGGTATCGCCCAAGAGAGCCATTAGGATGACAGCTGCGGTGACTGAGGCTCCAGGCCCTCTAGGCTTCAGGTAGACAGAAGCAACCAAGGTTGGCTGCATGCATCTCTGCACCCAGCACCCAGGGCAACGTCATAATCGAGGCGGTTGCCTGGTCTCAAAGTCGGACCAGGAAGGCAGGACAGGCCGCCAACTGGTACCGCCGGTGCATGCGATTCAGCAGAGGTTTAGAAGCGACGCTTGAATTGCTTCAAAATGCAGGCCTTTGCACGGCAAAACCCCAACCCCACCCCCCCCATCCCCCCGGCCACCCACACATGCAGCAGAAACTATTGAGAAGCTTGTGGTGTTCGCACCAGGTCCTTCCTCCACGCATCGTCGTTCATGGTCCGTCAAAGTCACGTGAGGTGCCTGCCACAGCAGCGGCATGTTGCTTTTCGCCTGGCCGCAGAGCGAACGAGGCATTCGTGGTTTTGTGATGCGTTACAGCGGCTGGTGGACAACCTTTGTTGCAGAGCCTTGAGGTTTGATGCTTGTTGTCAGACAGAGGTGCAGCGACCGAAAATGGCCTGCTCTCACCGCTGTCTGCCCGAGACTCTGCCCTCTTCACGAATGGCGGGTGAATCAAGGCCATGCTTCGCATGCCAGGCAGCAGCAAGAAGTTCTGCTTCGAAGATGCTTGGCTGCACGGCTGGCACATGCACCTCAGATGTCAATCCGCAGTCGGTTGGATTGATTCTGCACCTTTTCTGATAGTCCGCCTCCACTGGTGTTTGCCGCTGGCCTTTAGCTCCTGACCTCCGAATCTCGGTGCTTTAATCTGCTGTGGAACATCCAGCCATTCAGCGAAGGTTTTGCGTCACCCCCTTTCTTTTCGCTTCGGTGGCCGTGTCGTCATCGGACTCAGGGCAGCCTCTCCGGCCGGTGCCTGTTCCCACTGGCCTCGTCTGTCGCGAGGCGCCGCTCAATTCCCCTGCGGCCGAATAGCTATCATGGACGTTGTTACGTCACCGGAGGCACCGCTTTTCTTGGCAGCAAGCCTGAGAGATTGAGTGAGTGAGGAGCCTTCTGAGGTGCCTGCCACAGCAGCGGCATGTTGCTTTTCGCATGGCCGCAGAGCGAACGAGGCATTCGTGGTTTTGTGATGCGTTACAGCGGCTGGTGGACAACCTTTGTTGCAGAGCCTTGAGGTTTGATGCTTGTTGTCAGACAGAGGTGCAGCGACCGAAAATGGCCTGCTCTCACCACTGTCTGCCCGAGACTCTGCCCTCTTCACGAATGGCGGGTGAATCAAGGCCATGCTTCGCATGCCAGGCAGCAGCAAGAAGTTCTGCTTCGAAGATGCTTGGCTGCACGGCTGGCACATGCACCTCAGATGTCAATCCGCAGTCGGTTGGATTGATTCTGCACCTTTTCTGATAGTCCGCCAAGAGTCTGCGCGTCACTGGCAGGTAGAGCATAACAGGACTGGCTTCCGTCCAGGTTGTTGTCGTACTGCAGTCGGCGCGTGGGCAATCCATGTGACAGAGCAAGGCATCACTGTTGTGCAGGGGCAGCTTTGCACGTGGGTTGCCCGCTTCACTGTTGCCACGCGCGGGAGAAACGACAGAACAGAGCCTGGCCACCTCCACTGGTGTTTGCCGCTGGCCTTCAGTTCCTCCGAATCCCGGTACATTAATCTGCCGTGGAACATCCAGCTGATATGATTTGACATAAATGTGTTCCGGACCCCTCAAGCAACGACCGTTGTCGAGACATGTACTCGAGGGATTTGGTGGGACCCGGGAAGTACATTAGTTGCGGGAAGTGGTGGCTTGTGGCCACGTTCAATGAGAGCGGTGCAAGATCCTTGTCGTCACACTGTGCAGTGCAGCTGTCCAGACTGTTTCCTGCCTTGCACATCCACATGTGATGCGCTAGACCAGAGCCTGTGCTTCGGCGAGCGTTCTCGTTGTATGTGTGCCTTGCTGGTGCAGACTTTTTTCCAGATCCGGTCTATGACCACAGCCTTCTCCCCCAGATTGCGGGCCAGCCAGCAGATGACTGGGCTTCGAAGTCTTGAGGTTGGGCCTGCTCGGTCCACGCGATGTTGTTCGTCTCAAGCAAAGCCTGGCATTCGGCTGCTCTCAGAGCCGGGGAGGGTTAGGCCGACTATTTTGCAGCATTCCTCAGCTGTATTGCTTGTATTCCTGTCGTGTTTGCAGTCGTTGAAGCGTGTCCCCAGGTGCTGCTGGACACCAATCAAGAGACTTTGATCCTTCGGCGGAAGACTTTGATCCGGAACGATAGGCTGTGTGGGCAATGCGGCGCTGACACAAGCAGCTGCATGCTTTACATCGCGAGATTTGATCTCCAACCACATGGCCTGATTTCGGTACCGCCTGGGCAGTCACCTCCAAGCTCCTCGTGCATGGGGGTGCGGTTGGAACCAGGTGAAGCCCCGACGCCTCGCGTCAGGAAGCTCTAATCTCGCCGAACCGCTTGATGCGAGTCAGCTCCTCTGTGGCCAGAAGTGTCCTAAGCACAAGGTCAAAGAGATTCGTCGGGCGATCTGTCTGAGCCGAAGTCTCACACCTGCGGGGTGTTCAATCAGAAGGGCAGCAGGAAGATGCCTGTAAAGGAGGCGGTCAGCAGGCATAAGCCGCAGTGTCCCGAAACATATTGTGTCTCGGTATGTCTCATTGCAGAGTGTCGTGTCTTGTCGTCTTGCAGAACAAGGCGGCGTGCTTCTTGTGTCACGTGAGGGTGCGTCGTGGCGTTTGCCGCTTGATGACGCGAAGCATCAAGCAGGCACAGAAGAGCTTGAGCTGGTGATCCTGAGCACCAAGCTGAGGTGCCCCACGCATGGGGCATTCGGGAGCTAAGAAATGAGTGTCAGCTGAGCGGCCCGGGCCAGGCCTGTTGACTCGTCCCCCACTTCCTTCTCAAGAGGGATTTTTGTTGGAGTGTCCAAAGTGTGATTCTGACGACACCAATCTCTGAGCTCGCTTTGGCTTGGCAAGGAGCAGGATAGATGTGGTTTCTTGCTACTGCCCCTGTCTTTCCAGCGAAGGCAAGACTGCGCTGAGTTCATGCCAAGTCGATGCCCTGTTGTTGACCTTCAGAAGATTGATCTCAGGATCATGTGCTCGCAATCTGCCGCCGCATTGAAACTGTATTCCGGGGCGCTTGCCCAGCGGTACAGAGCTGTGGCTGGGCGATAAAGCTGTTTGCCAGATTCCATCTGCCTGCAAGAGCTAGGAACCTGCCTGAAGCCTCCGATGCCACAGGTGTCGATTGCCATGGCACTTCCACTCACGGACAGGCACCTCACGCAAGGAAGCATGTTTTTGCGTGACTGTCTATTCCTGTTCCCCATGTTGTCGTCGTTTGTTGTTCTTGGGCGGGACCCATGTGAATCCGAGCGCCTGCCCCTCGTGGACACATGCCTTTCCACGTGCCGTACTCGTCGATGGTCAAGCCATCGTCAAGCTTAGGGTTGGAAGCAGTTTGGCGCAAATGGCTACGGCTCAAGGCCGTTTGGGTTCGAGGGCTCTTAGCCCAGGTTGAGCTCCCCCACTAGGCAGGAGGTTTATCCCTCTGTGCGAAAAACTCCCGTCCTCGGAGGAAGGAGGATACTTTCTTGCCGGCTCTTCGTGGCTGTGCGGGGGAGTCTCTGCAGGGCGGTGTATCCCCCCAGTGCCGACCCGTCGGTATGGCTCTTTACAACCCGGACGAACGGGACACAGCCTCTCTTCGTGACGACTTTGCGAGGGGTGGTGATGGGGGTGGTGATGAAAGGGATGAGGTTATGCGCGCGAATGGTGATGATCGACCCGATGAAACTGAACTTTCCCAAGCCAGCACTGTTCCTTTTGGGGTGGCTGCGGCCGAGAACCCTGCGGTAATAGGCAACGAGGGCTTACTGCAGAACATGGCTGCTAATTCCGGAGGCGCCTTATCGCTCCCTGTCCCCGGTAGGAACCCCGCTCCCTCCCGAATGCCCCTTCGAGATCCGATGGGTAGCGAAAAGAACGACCCGGCTTTTCTTGCCCGTCATGCTGCCAAGGCCGCAGCTGCAAGGGAGGAGAGCCCTTTGCACACGGCTCAGGTGCTCACGGACAGAGATCATGCTGCAGCTGCACTTCAGGCTGCGCTTGAGCCGGACCTCCGTAGAATCAACAAAATGCCCCCTCCCCCTGCTGCTCGAACCGGTAGTCCCCCGAAGCGTTCTAAGTACTCTAACACAGGGGAGCCCTCAGGGTTGAGGCCTGCTCCTGTGTTTGGGGCTGAGATTCCCAAGGCCTCTCCTATGCCAACCCACCATCATATCGGCGAGGAGGAGGAACCGGCTTGGCTTCATGGTTTGAAGGCATCCCTTCAGGCAGGTCAGAGGGAGATTCTGACCAATGTTCATGAACAGCGGGCTGAGTTCAGGGAAATGGGGTCGCGACTTGAGAGGGTTGAGGCTCAACAGAATGAATTTGGCCAGTTCAAAGACGATATGGCTTAGCTGGATTCAAAAGGCATGTGGAGATGCTTTCTAGAAAACGATGGACCCCTAGGACGTATCATATCTTACGTATCCGCGTATCATATATTACGTATCCTTATGCGTATAATGGTGGCTTGACGTATAAAGGATACGTATCCGACTAAAGCTATGAAGCGAATGGATTGTCTGTAACGGTGCTTAAACGTATATCAGAATCATAGTATAGAGTCGTGTTGACACCGTAATGCGGGGTTCGAGATAGGAGTGATTTCGTGGGTTCTATTGGCATTGTTTGGGCCCAGGTAACAATCGGATAATAGTTTCCCTATTGCAGAGCAACCCCACGCCCAACGGCAAGCCAAACCTACGCCCAAAGCCAGCCATGCTTCTAGCCTGCAATGCCCCGCCCCCACCGTCCACCCCTTCGTCGCGCCCCTCCCACTTCTTAACCCCCCAGCCCTTTTGCGTCAACGAAAATCAAAACGCCACCATCTTGGCATGGTTGTGTTAATTTTACGGACTGCGTCAGTCCTTATCAAGACAAATGGCGACGCATAAGTTCCGCTAAAAATCCCAGTGATCTAAAGCCGTCTGACAACAATGGAAATATTTTAATGAACACATATATTAGATTAATATACCGTACTATACTGTATATGACAATTTCAATGCAGCAGCCTGCTATTCCACAGCAGTGCCGGGAGCATGTCAAGCCGCTTCTGCGGTGCAAAGCCGCCATTGCCGCCAGGGTCGCCAGTGGCACCGAGGCGCTGCCGAAGCACCAACAGCACCGGTAGTTTTCGCGACTTGCAACGGGACCAGACAAATGAGTGTCCCCAGCTGGAACCCCAGTAGCCTGCGTAGAACCACGCTTTTTGGAGATTGGAAGCTGCGCTGCTGCAGCCTTGGCCTTGTCTTGTGGAGCCATGCGCTGCAGGCCAGGGTAGCACTCAGAATTCCCCGCGTGGGAAGGAATCATGCTCGTTACCGGCCTCCTGCGTTGTCCTTGTCTCATTCAACCTGTAGAGGGCTTGGCAACATTGCTAATCAGACGAAGGTTGCTCAACACACCTCGACCTCCGTTTGCGCCGGAGCTCTGGCCGCCGGCTGGCTGACATAAGCACAAACTTTGGTTGTGATGGGTCCGCTTCTCTTTCGCGGTGCGAGGACACGACGGGAAGATAGATTGGACAGGGTTCTCGTCCTGCCCATTCCACGTGGATACATGTGACATGTTGGCTGTCAGCTCTCTTGGCCTGCATGCATACCTTTCGTCTTCATCACATGTGACCACTCCTTGCACGACTTTGCCATTGAAACTCATGGACGTAATTTGCGACGCGTGCGGTGTGCCCCGTTTCTTTGTGTGTATGTTGTGGATTGCTCCCTTTGCATCAGGCCAGATATTTCTTATCCCGAAGAATGTCGGTAGGGTTTGCACCTTGGGTCAATGTACGCGGTTCTACTGGCAAGAAACTCAGAATAACTCTCACGATCCTGCTGGATGTGGCGCACGTAGTCGTTGATCTTTGCGTGTTCCGTGCTGTATCCCCCGTGCAGAAACACGTAAAAGCAAATGCGACAAACATCCCCGTGAGGATGCGAGAAGGAGACTTTGGTGACCAGGGCATTCGGCAGCGCCATTTGCGACAGTCCGCATGAACCTCAAGAGGGCCTTTGTCAAGCTAAGTGCGCCCAGAAAGCGTGCACGCACGAATGACTTAGGTGTCAGACAGCTCCAAGCGGAGGATGTTCAGAGTGTAAGTCTCGTGCAGGTCCGAAACCTCTTTCCCAGGCTGAGTTCGTGCGTGCTCAAGTAGACCAACACATCTAGACTGTGCATCGGGGAAATTTGATGAAGCACCCGCTCCGGTAGATCTTGTCTCATCACAGGCTACTACCTGCTTTCATAGCGGCATGATCCCATAATTACTGCAGTTCAGGCGACTCTGCGCCACTAGGCTGTTCCTTCGAGTTTGGGTTCCTGCTCTTGCCGGCGACGACCTCGGCAGGGAGAGATTAGTGCAGGTGCGGTGCATTAGAGGTTCGGAGGACATACGTCAGATCAAGTTCCGGTTGGCCAAGGACTTTTGCATGGCGACTGAGATCAAACATAATCAAATACTCAATACTCACGCAAACTAAGTCTGCACCCTTTGTCCTGGCTGAGTTTCTCTTCAGCCTGGACTCCCGCATGCTTAGTCCCCTCCGCATGACTCAACGGGCTATACGTCCCCTAACTTTACAGATTGTTGTCAATGGCTTTTGATTCAGTAACTACTCCGAATCTGTGCCCCCCAAGGCCGAAAACAAAAAAAGGGTTCAAACTGATTCCGGAGTAAGGCGTCGACTACGTGCACATGTAGTTGTAAGCCGCATGTTCTCTATCACATTGTGCAGCCGTGCGTCTGGCACACATTCACTACTGCGACATTACTAGTGACTAGACTGGAATAGAAGCTCTCCATTTAATATTGTTGCAAGCTAGTCATAATCACTAACTAAGAGTTATAAACCATCAAGTATATTGGACAATACATCTATAGCATTCTATAGCTATTTGAAGTTACCAGTTGTATAAGGTATATATAAGGTTGAAGTTATAGCTATAAGTTAACAGAAATATGCTATATATGAGACTTAGAACTTGGAACTTAGAGTTTATACTTATCAATTACGTATAGTTACGTGTATATACCATTTTATAGCTCATGAAAAATCATATACAACTATGTGTTTAACGTATTTTTACAACAACTTAGAGCTTATAACCGATAACTTATCCGGAGAGCATTACAGAATAACCCCCCTTTCGTTTGTGTGCCTCCGCTTGTGTGTCGTGGTTGTGGTTGTCGACCAGGTTTGTTTCAACAAGGAATGGGCCAGCACTTTCAAATAGTTTCAGTTTGATTCCAGCTGGAGCAAAAAACTGTGGGGAAGTTGCATGCGCAAGCTGAAGATGTCAAATTCGTATATTCAGATTTGGGTGGAATTGTTTCAGCCAGGTTCAAGCTGGAGGCAAAAGCAAACATGAAGCGGCATTTGTTTCGGCCCGCAAATCCCGTTCCAGGTTTCATTTTTATAGAGCTCGTAACATGTTTGACATCTTGAAATCTCAGATCTCCGCAAACAATTGAATAAATAAGGCAGTTTCTGTGTTTGGGTGGGACGGCATACCCCCAATCACTAATGGAAAAACATCGTTGTTGGTGTGATCCGCGAGTTTGGCTTCGACCAAATGGCATGGCACAGGCTCATATTCATGCGATATAAGAAAACGTAAATACAAACGATCTCCGGATCCTAGAAGTACCTTATGTAACAATATAACACTCTATGAATTTCCAAAACAACCACCCTTCAACAAGCTTTTCTACAAAACACATTCAGGAATCCGTCGAAAGTCAAAAAAACCGCCACGCCAAGGACGCTCAAGATTCGTGCCAACAACAAAGAATATTTGCTATTGCCAACGTCAGGAGATTCCTTGTAAAGCGAATCTCAAAAGACGTTGTAAAGTTCCGAGATAGACTAAATACCTGGTCCGTTTAAAATTTCTACGTTGTTTTAGGGTTTGTGAGAGGTACACCGCTTTAGGATTCTGCGGCTTTATGTAAACATATATGCCTTTTATTGCGTATTATACGTTTATACGTCGTACGGGCCGCGCGGGCCCGTATACGGGCCGCGTGGGCCCGTATACGGGCACACGCGTTTGTACGTTATACGTCGTACGGGCCCATACGGGCCCGTATACGGGCGCGTGCGGCCCGTATACGGGCGCGTAGGGCCCGTACGACGTATAACGTATAACCTGTGAACGTATAACGTATAATGCGCACACGTTTGCACGTAAAATGCCTAACACCGTAGAACGTATAATTGGAGGGCCTCCGCGTATCCGCAAGCAAAGTATAGTGGACCAAGTTCAAGTCGGTAAGGACAACGCAGCAACAAATCAAAACACGCACATACCTGTAGCGTAACACGCAATGAACCAGCTTTGCCCGGAAACAGCGCATGTTTTCAGGAATGGCTTGGTGTTGCCGCCTACAAAATTCAAAACAACCAGATAATTGTTGCATGCAGAAACATGTGAACCCAACAAGACTACACCACCCTTCTGGCAAACAACGACCTGCAGGGATAATTTCAGCCACCACTGCTCAAACCATAGGAGAATGTTCTGCGATGAATTGACATGCTAGAACTTCCTCCTCGCTGATGATGTCAAACCGCGATATGAACCCTGTCCCAGAACTATCTTTACTTCGCATTCCCCGAAGTCCACCACAAAAGCACTAAATACAACGCACACTGCTTTCAAATCCAACAAAACCTAAGCCACGATATTTCTCGAGCTTTATCCCGTTATCATCTGTCATTGTTGTCTTCGAACCCCACTTGTCATTGTTTTTACTACCGTTCGTCATGCTTCATATATTTGAGCAGGAATTATTCAAAACTGCTCAAGATACAATACTAAGGTTTTCCTACGAAAATACTCAGACATAGGGTTCTTGTTTAGGTCTGTCCCTGGGATGAAACACTGGTTCGGTATTCGTACTTTACCGCTCGTACATTTTGAAGAACTTACAGAACCATGGGACTTGTGAGTATTATTGCAAAAACGTCATGCCCACTACCAAAACTTACAATAGCTGCCACGGGCACATGAACCGATGAGAATGCTTATGAAGGAGACCCCATCAGCCGTTGTTGGCAATGCAATGACAAAGATGTTTTGCATCGCTTGCGTCGTTTGGTCGCAATTATCAACGGACTCCTGCAGGCTTGTATCACCAGTAAAGCTGTCTGCCCCGCCAGGTTCAGCAATGGCAGAACTGCAGAACTCTTCATTGTAACACGAATCACTACGGCAAAAGGATCACGATCACTGTCTACGATGTGCATCTGTGCGACTAAAACATGCAAAACTGTAAGTTGTAGTGGTCTCATACTTGCATCCACTTCACGGTTCGGCACGCAGAACTTCACCACTGGCGACTCGGGACAAATAATTTCCTACCCACGCCGCGACAGCTGCTAGCCAATCCGAATCCGCTGCAGAGTTCATTGTCATTACAAAATCTAAACTAGATAGGAAGAGCGCTTGAACCGGTGAACAAATCCTGCAGTGCCTGCAGCCTACGGATGGGACCGACTCCGTTGGGCCACATTTTGACACAATTTTTCAATTATGCAATGATGAGTCAGTCATAGGCAGGCACAAATCTAAGATTGGATGCAGGGCGGGCTTAAGCTGAGTTTACCCTGTCGTCGCAGTCCCCGCGCATCGCCGCACGGTCGCACGGCATGCGACACTCCACTGTCCCTTCCTTACACTTGCCAAGTGTCACTGCAGCTACACGGTGCCCCGGATGGAACCGCGTATGCGCTCGGCAGGCAAAGTCATTACAGAATGTTGTAGGTGCAGGCCAGGTTAGAGTAGGCTAGATCATATGAGATGAGTGAGATGAATCGAGGCTACTGATGAATTGGACGCCTATCGGATACGTGCGGCCCACGGCATCATTTGGGGTGCTTCAGGAACCGATCTCTTCCGGCATCGTTCGGGGTACTTCATTTCCGGAGCAAATCTGTTGCGGCATCGTTTCGTGGACTGAACGCTGCCGTAGTATGAGTGAACTCACCAGCCGATCTTTTCCGGCATCGTTTGGTGGACTTCAAGAGCACATGATGGTCACATGATATGCACATTTGTCACAGACAGCATCCTTTCATTGATTCATATCCGTTCACATCAGGAGCCGATCTGTTGTGGCATCGTTTGGGTCACTTCCGGAGCCGATCTGTTACGGAGTAGTGTGGGTGGCTTGAGAGGTCGATCACCGATCTGCTACTGTGTTGCTCGCTTTGGGGACTTGATGTGAGGAGCCGCTCAGCCTATCTACGAAATCATTTGGAGAGCTTCTGGAGCGAACAATTTCGGCTGGCAAGCCGTTTGAATGATCTCAGGAGCCGATGTTACGGCATCGTTCGGAGAGCCGGTCTGATACTGTTTTTTGGCGGGGCCGGAGGAGGGTACGGTTATCACTGCATACATGCGTATGTTTGTATATCTGTATAACTGTATTAAACACCATACAACTATGCTAACAACTATGCTTATGATTATGGCCCATGACTCCCATGATTGTATAACTATGCTAATAACATCTAATAACTATGCTTATGATTATGGCCCATGACCATTACTATTGCCTTTTATGCAAATCTTATATCACGATCATGCATACGTGTAGCAATATCGCATTACCCAAACTTGAGACTTAAAACTGCAAACTGTAGCGTCTACCTTATAACTTAAAACTTATAACTTATAATGTCTTTCCATTCTATACTTTACCAAATATAACTTTGTATAACTTGCAGACTTATAAATGTTTTACTTGCAACTCACCAATGTCTAGTCCTTTAAATTTGAACCCGTAGGTTTAACCCAAGCTTAAGTGCAAATCATTTAGCATTCACTTTCACTTAACAAAAAACGGTTATAATTGCGAAGCCTAAAGGATTTACAATCAGGGCCGCAAAGTCTCAGCCCTGCCTACTATCTATTTATCACGTATCCAGCCCACGATAGGGAGATGAGGTTCTGAAGCTTCTGCGACAATGTGTCAGAACAGCATGGAGTGGTGGTAGGTTTGTGCTAATTCCGGGATGACCCCAGACTTCTGGACCCTCGCCAGCAAGCAACCACCTGCGAACTTGCACATCTGCATTCACCGGAAGAGCTGCAGCGCTGCGAAAACAGCCTACAACCCGTGTGGTGGAAACATGCCACTCTGAAGGTACGGACTTCTCCACGTCCCGTCTGTCATTTGCAAGCAATGCCACATGATAAGCGAGAAGTTCACGGTCCTGTCTGAAACGCAGACAGTAAATTTGTTTGGTAGCAAGTTCACGACTACTTGTGTGATGGCCGTTTTGTGCGCCTTATTGCTCAGGCAGAGCCGCATGCAAGCAGGCAGAGCGGTGATACCGATGATGATGATGATGATGATCGATGATGACCATGATATGGAGTATCTGGTGCAATTGCTGCGGTGAAATGATATTGACGACGACGTGTCATACAGACTCATGCATTGACGATTTGATGTATGCAGTTTCAGGTTCTTGTGCCTTACGCAAATTGAGTCTTGAGCCATGTTGGCACCTTTTTTGGACTCTGGGCAGAGCTCAGCCCCACGAAACCTCCCCCGCACGACTTGTGAATAACGTGTGAGAAACACTGCGTGGTGCGTCATGTTCAGTGTGATCTGCAATCCCTTGCGGCAAAGTTTGCGTATCAGTTATACGTTGTGTTCAAAATCTTACGTATACGGGATACGTTGTGATTATACGTCGCGCACCAGATATACGTATAAATTATATGTTATATGATACGTCGCCTGCTTCAGGGGTGTTTAACCACTCCTCTAGAACATACCTTTTAGATCCTGATAAGATATGGCTCGCCGAATGAAAGATATGGAGCTGGAGCTACGCGAGGTTAAGAGCAGGTCGGTGAGCCCTGCTCAGACCCCCCGTCGTGGGGGGGGAGGTGGGGCCCCCAGTTACCGTGCTGGGACAGGAGCAGGTTCTTCTGCGGCAGGGCCCTTAGTTGACGACTGGCAACTAGTTTTGGGAGGCTACTCTGAGGCCAAACGGGAGGAAATCCAAGCAGAGGTGCGGGCCTTATTCGACGAAGCTAAGGCCACGCCCCTGCTTCGCAACATAATTACCCCTTTTGTTCGCTCAAACATCTGTAGAATCGAACTGCTCTACCTGGATGAGGGGTTTGGAGCTCGTAGAGGAGTCCAACAAGCCGTGATTAATGGACTCCGCCAGGCTATCGATGCTAGAGGGCGTAAATCTAACATCGTAGGCCAAGAGCGTGCAGCACTCTGGGTCTCAAGGAATCGAGGCCCTGAAGAGAGGAACCGCAATAGGGCTCTCCTGGGCCTCCGGGACTTGGGCCATGCCCACCTTCCACCTCAGCTGGTGGACCTTGATTGGAAAGGACGCCTGTGGTACAACGGTACTCAGGTGCTTCACCACGTAGATCGTGATGAGCCTACAGATGACGCCTTGATGTTTTTGTCGACGCGAGGCGACGAGAGCGGCTGGTGGGTCTCACTCCGGAAGGTCTCCTCCTTGCTTCAGGTCAGTGAAGACGAGGTTCGGAGGCGCCTTGTCGGCTAGGGAGCAGGGCGGAGCCCCAAACCCTCAATTCCTGCAACGGCCCGCAATTCAATCGCCTGCACGTGTTCAACCTGGAACCTCCACGGGAAACCCGTTTCGAGTCTTTCACCGCTTTTCCATAACCTTGCTGATGCACCTGAAATTTTCTGCATGCAGGAGGTTGGGGGGTTTAGTCACCTGCAGGCTGGCCAAACGGCGACCCTCGACCTCTTTATCGGCGATTCAGAGTATATTGTTTATGTTCATAATACTACCAAGGCACATCTCGCGACTGCGGTAGCTGTGCAGTCGGCCATGGAGCCTTCCAAGCCACGATTCACTGCCCTTACGGCCGGTTTCCTTGTTGAACTGTTTTTGGGAACTTCCCACTTTCTGTTGGGCTCCCTCCACTTGCCCTATGAACAAAGAAATGACGCCACCGAGGTTTGGCTTGACACTTTTGAGAGCTTCACCCTTGTACTGTCCTCCTTGCCCTCTGCTTGCACTGTTTTTGTTGGGGCGGACCTTAACCAGCCCCTGTACGTGGACGTGGACCACTTCCCGCCCGTCGCTCAGCTTAGACTGCTTGCTGCGAGATTCATGCTACGCTTTTCGGACGATGTAGGGGCCACCTGGCACGCTCGGGGACTTGAGGCCCCCATTGATTTCATACTTTTTCGCCACCCTGGCATGCTGGGGCATACCAGCAAGCGTGACGACCTCAGATTGGCATTGCCCTCAGATCACGATTTGGTTCAGGTTCACTTCTCTTTCTGTCGTAAAGCCCATGAGAGAGGGCGCCTTTCCTCCAATTGCGGGAGATGGTGCTTCTCCCCTGAGAAATGGGCAGACCGATTGGCTTCTTTGCCCGAGGAGCACTCGGCTGAAGACCTGGGGGCCGCTTTTGCTGAAGTTCGTTTCCGCCAGACCTCGCTCCGGTACCGGGATTCGGAGGCCCTTAAAGAACTGATCCGCCAGCGTAAGGTAGCTTCTGACCCTGTTTTCAGGGCCGCCTTGGCCCTTGAGATTACCCAACAGCGATGCCTAGACCAGGAGAGCCACCGCAGGGACATCTTTGAAAGGGCTCGTTCGGGCGATTTTGCAGCGATTTCCTATCTGAGACGCAGTTCGTCCCAAACGAAGGTCGCGGGGTCCTACATACAATCTAGGGGCGGCCTCGAGGAAGCTGCGGCTGAACCACAGGACTTTTACCACCAAAAATATGACTCCGGGGGCTCAGGACCGGACCTCGGCAAAGTCTCAGCTGTGCGAGACCGGCATGCGGAGGTCCCGAGTGCTCCCTTCACTATGAAGGAGCTGCTTGAGGCTACTGGTAAAATCAAAAAGGGCACCTCATCAGGAGATGATGGGATTCCATATGAGGCCCTCCACGCCTATGCAGCGTCTGATCACGGGCCCAAACTTCTGAATCTGTTTAACAGGTTCTTGTCCGATGCCCTTCCACTCCCTAACTCGTGGAAGGAAGGGAACATTGTTCTCCTCCCTAAAATACCCCAACCCAAAGGGCCGGCTGATTTGCGCCCTATCGCGCTCACGTCTTGCATGGCTAAGGTGTACTCTAGACTCCTTCTTCATCGCCTTGAGGACCGCTTCCCACCCTTTGACGCAGGGCAATTCGGAGCTCGCAAAGGAGTACAGACGGTTGATGGCGTGGCGGCGGCGCATATGACCATGCGCCTTGCAGTTTCCCGGTACAGACTTAAGCCTGTCATTGCCAAACTGGATGTAAAGGCTGCTTTTGACAGCTTGAGTTTGGACGCTATTCTAGAGTTTTTGAAACATACCCAGCCTTCGCGGGAGGCTTGGCTTTTATGGGAACTCTGCTCGGCCTGTCAGGTTAATATGAAACTCGGGTCCAAGTCCTGGTCTGTGCCTCTGAAGCAGGGTCTTCTGCAAGGTACTGCGTACAGCGCAGTCCTCTTCGGCAGAGTCTTGGATTGGTTTTTGGGCCCACTAATCAGGCTATGGGAACAGCGGTGGCCTGATTGGCGCCTGCCATTCCTTCTTTTATACGCGGATGATGTCCTTTTGCTTGCGCCCTCCTCCGCTAGATTGCAGGACATGACGCAGGAGGTTGTCGATCTGATGGCTACTCTCAGTCTACGGGTCAATGTGGCTAAATGCTCTGTGCTTGATACCGAGGATGGGGTCGGTCATGGCATCTTCCTACGGGGGCATTGTGCCCCCCTGAAGACCGAGTCGTCTCTTCTGTACCTAGGAGTGCCTCTGCAGTTTGATTTCACCCCCATGACCTGCTTTGGACGGGCTCTTAGTAGGTGCTCTAACACCTTCTTCGCAATGCGGAACCTCTTTAATTCGCGGTTTCTTCCCGCCGCAAAGAAGATCCGTCTTTTTGATCTATATGTGACTTCGAGGTGGCTTTGGTGCAGCGGCTTGGTTTGGCCCACCAAAGTCTCCTTGCGTAGTCTTAATAGTCACCAGACGACACTACTTTTGGGGCTACTGGGCTTCAGGGCTGACTTTTTTGGCGAGTTCCTTCACAACGTGGTTGCAAAAAGGAGGGCGGTTAAGTTTGTTCTGCACGCGCTCAAGTTGGAGTCTTGGGACCGAAAATGGTTGAAACAAGTTTGGCGATACTGGGGACATGCGGCCAGGAATCCTGTCTCCACCCCCCTCAAGTTCTTGATGCACGAGTACGGTAACTTCGGACTCATGTCTGGCAAGTCGTTGCCGGGCTGGGTAGCGCATATCATCCCGCGCAAGCTGCAACTTGTTTTTGCAGAGCTTCGGGAGCCCTGTCACCCGGCACTGTGGGAGTCTGCCGCTCTTGTCCGCCCGCTGTGGCAGAAGATGCTAGAACCTTGGTGCAGACACTGGGGCCACGGGCCTCCCTCCACTGACTTCTTGGGCCGTCAGCTTCTAATTATTGATGACTCTGAGGCTGTACTGAGGCCTTTCAGGTTCTTTCCAGAGGAAACCTACACTTCCTCTGTATGCAGCATTAAGGGGGTGAAGACTCTGCCAAAAGGGCCACTTCTGTGGTGCTCTTTGAACGCGGTCGGCGTCTCAGTTGTCGTGGTCCCCAGTTCCAGATCCCCGGCTGCTGCCTTAGTAATCCAGGAACAACACCCCGCTGGCTCTACGACTACTCTGTCGAGAGCCCTGCACCTTTGGAATCTGGTGGGGCTGCTTCATAAAATCAGCGGGGTGCATATGGATGTTCAGATTGTGGTTCCCCCCGAGTGTGTGCACAGTGCCCTTCTCAGTGGTGAAGTCACCTTGACGACAAAAACCTGGCATGCGATTTTCGAGACTCAGGACATGCGCTTTGACTTGTTGAACCGTACAGTCCTGTGGAAAGGGGCTGATAAGCTTCCAGCCTTTCTTCAGTCTCTTCCCATCGGGCCTTTTCCTGGGGGCTTCTCCTCACTTGTGAGAAATGGAGATTTTGGATCTCCAAGCTTCCTCCACAGGCGCGCGGTTTGAGGCTCCCACTGGTTTTGCCCCCCCCCTTGGGCTTTCAGGGCTGACATTAGGAGAAGGGGGGGGGGGCAGGTCGGACCTACAATTCATGTAGGCACTTGGCTCACAGGAAACCGAGGGAACTTCGAATCGCATACTTTCTTTTCCAGGAGTCATGGCTTTCTCCCACCTCGCTCCTCCCCCTCCCCTGCCTGTAGACTTGTCCGCTCCACAGTCTGATGATGATGATTCGGTGGTCTGTTTGTCGTCTCAACCGGGGGTGGCTGCCCTGCTAGACAGCGACTCCGAGGACTCAGAGTGCAAAACCCCCAGAGCCAGAGCCTCGGACCCTCGGTACCTGCAGCATCACTTAGGTTCACTTACGGCTGATCGACGGGATCGCCCGATCGAATCGAGAGCCTTTCACCTCCTTAGACGAAGTGAGCCACCTTGTAAAGCTGACATTCTGGCATTGTTTGACCTGTTGCCTCGGAGTGCTCTTAAGCGGGGTCCCTTTGGTAGGTACGTGGTCACTGGAGCCTCACCTAGGAGTCGAGATGACCTAGTCTCCTTCAGCCATCGTATGCCCCTATTCACCCTCGCCTTAAACCGCTTCCTTAGGGCTCATGCACCCCAAGCAAAATTCTCTACCGTTGTACTTAGGGAAGGCTGTACATCAACTCCGCACAGGGACACCAGGAATGGGCCCACTGACGCCTGCATCTTCGGGCTGTCCACCTCAGGGATTCAGGATGGGATTTGGGTTCAGCATTGCGAGGGAGAAGTATGGAAACCTTTTAAGGGACAGATGTTGCCCGGAAAAATCTTTTCCATTGATCAGCCGCTCTTCCTGAACACACGGAAGGTTTTGCATGCGGGACACTGTGCCTCTTGTGCCGTGGCCCGGGGGAGATCCAGGGTTATCATCGTGGCTTTCTGCACAATCCATGTGTCTACCTTTGATTGCGAGTTTTCGGAACAACTTTTGGACCTAGGTTTTCACCTGCCCACCTTACATGAGATCCAGTGTGCTTCTTCTCAGAGAACTCCTGAACCGGCAACTCGGCACCGACAACTCAGACTGTCCGAAGCCTTTGCTGAGAGCAACCGTGCACGGAATGATAGGGCACCTCAGTCTGCTGCTTTGCCTGTCCTCGTCGATGGTGGTGACGAGGTGATGGAGACCCTGATTGATGAGGCCTCCGACGACCCCTAACCCACCCTTGGTCGTCTTGTACTGTTTTTATGTCGGTGTGTAAGACGCCTGACTTCTTGTCGACCTTTTTCCTGTTTGTTCTTTTGTCCCGTCTTCGCTGTTTGCTCCGGGGCGCCTTCGTATTCCTTGTTTCCTTGCTCTTGACTCCTGGAAACTGGACTTGTTTTCTTCGAATCGTCCTCCTGATACGTTCTGTAATTTACTTGCATAAACACTTGCGTAAACTTCTTTCCCTCGGGTGCTTATGGGCTTCGCCCCAGCCCGCTAGATCCGAGCCTCTGCACTGCCATGGCTCTGCGTTCCTCGGCTTAGCTTCGGTTGTCATGGAGGCCTGGCTGAACCAGGATAACTTGGAAACCGTCCTGGGGACCAGCTGCGGATGGTTTATCCTGGCCTTTGCACTCCTGTTCACGGGGATCGCTCGACTATCCGGCTTTTACTGGGGTCGCCTCACGGACATCCGCTTGGCCCTTTCTGAGTTATCCGATACCTGCACCCTGCTGGGGGCACAGCAGGAAGCTTGGAATGCAACCCACGAGAGATCCTTTAAGAGCCTCGATGCGTGCATCAGGGCCCTTCTTCAAGACCATCGCAGGGCTGTTGTTTGCGAGCCTCAGGGTTTTCTGCAGCCACTACTCTTGGAGAACTGGAATCGCACCCGCCTGGATATACTCCAACAAATTCGACTGTTGGGGCTTGAGCTCCAGGACATGAGAGAAACCATGAACACCCTCATCAAAGTTCAAGCCCTCATTCGAAAGTCGCTCATCCCCGTCACCACGGATACTCCTGGTGACATCCGGGAAATCAATGGGCACCTGACCATGATCAGAGAAGGCATTGAGATGGATACTCAGGGCCTACTTGGAGCAGTTCAAGGTATGGAGGAACGACTGCAGCGAGTCAGGCAAGAACTTCGGGGTCAGCCTACTTTGCATCCACAGTTCCAGTCTGAGGTTCTGATGCAGTTGTCAGTCATCCGTGCACAGACGAACCTGGGCGCGCGAGTCGACGACTCGGGGCTGCCAGGACCGCCTCCGCCATGGGCTTGATCCTCCCCTAGCCTAACATGAATGTTTGTATGCATGTACTGCCTACAGAGCTTTGCAGTACTTTCCTTGCTCCTTGTACTATAAATGGCACTGTCGCTGGTACTGTTTTTGGGCTCGACCCGCCTTCGCACTCTCCTTGCGGACTGCTGAAAAAGTCAGAGGTCGCGTCGAGGTCCTTGTGTGCACCTGCTCTTCAGAAGAATGATATGTGCTTGGGATGAGTGCTTGGCTCACTGCGCCTTTGCACTAGTAAATCATGAACGACTCGTGGGAGTTGGACATAGTTCAACCCCCTCACCTTCGGCCCTTCCTTCCCTTTACGGCGGAAGAGCTTGCCGGTAGACTCAATGAAATGCCTGCCTGGGTCGCTTATTGGGTTGCGGGGGAGGTTCGTTTCTGGATTCGAAACTGTAGATTGTCCTGGTGGTGGTTTTATACCAGATTATTGTCTCTTCAGGTGTATCTTGAGAGTCTTGATCGTGTTGCTTCCCAATTCCCTGCTCTTCGACCTGAGGCTGCTATCGAATGGTTCTGCATGGGGGAAGATGCCCGCGTTTTCGAAACTATTGTTATTGAATGGACTGGTCGTATCGACTGTACTGCTGAGGCTATAGTGTGGGAAAACACGGGTATGCATCTCCCTTGTTGGATCATTGTACTTGGCCCCTCCCCTATCGAGGCTTTAAACGAATGACCTCCCCGGGCCCTCCAACCTTGCCTTCTTGCTGAACTGCCTTGCTTTGCTACGGCCTGCCTTGCCTTCCGAACTGTTTTTACTTCTCGGGCGTCTTAACTCCTGGGATATTCTTGAACTACTTTGGGGTACTTTGGTGTATTGAGTTTATTAATGGAGTTAAGTCACTTGCGTAGCTCCATGGCTGCATTATGAGACCTGCTGTGCCGGAACCTTGGCAGACTCATTGATGCATGGATGCGATGGCCATGCGGATGCGTCTTGACTGCCACTTCTTATGCCTTCTGGGGAGGGACAGACCCCCCGTTCGTACCGGCCTTATCCTGGAAGCAAGCTTTCTGGGTGCACACGACTGCTTGGCACGGGGATTGATGTTACGAGCTGATCCGACGAGAAGAGTTGGGAGCTTTTCCCAGCTGGGCCCCTGCGAAGCCTGCCACTCAGCGAATCTTGGTAGAAGCTGGGGTTGTTTTTTGCCGCGAGCCTAGCTGGAGCCTACAGCCTCCTGGCAAATGGTCACGTTCGTCGCTGCATCCGCGCTGGACTTGCTTTGTTACATATCTCGACTTGAATCGACTTGAACTGAGTAACCTTGCGACGCAACAAGTCGGTCCTGCGCGGTTAGAGATTTTACTTTAGGGTTACTGTTTTGGCCGTGCTCCCTAATTAACCCTGTGGGAGTCCTTTTTGGTTGCCTTGTGCTTAGTTTGGAAGGGCTTATTGAGAGGTTTGTCGGAAGCTTTCTCCTGAGAGCAGGAGTGTCACACACGTGAGAACATGATAACAGGAGGGCATGTGCCGCTTGCTTGGATGCTTGGATGCACACGTAGGAGAGCACTTGCCAAGACGTTCCTACCGTAGATTTTGCCTCTCGAGACCCGCGGCCCCGCAACACACAGTTTCGCTAGGTCGTCTCTTGTTCGGCATGGATCTTCACAATGTGTTCGAGGACACTCCTGGGGATGCATTCGGGACGGATCGCCCTCCCGCGGGCGTTCCTCTTCGCTCTACAGCGAGGGTGGTTGAAACCGCACAGCATTCCCTCGGCCACCAAGATGTACCTCTTCCTCTCATTGTGATGTGGGAAAGAGGAATGTGGCTCGCGAACCCAAATGGTGGACTCTCATGGGTCCTCCTGGCATGCTTTGTTCTCTACAACTGCTGCCAGCTCCTTCGCCACCTCCGTAAAGGTGTCCTGGGGATGGAGACCACTACAACAGTGGCTAGGCTGTCGGAAGCTGCGTCAAGGGCCAAGGAAGCTTTGGATGCTCCTACAGCCCCTTTGCTCGCCCATGAACTTGCCCCCGACATGGAGACGAAGGAGGGCGAAAGCCAAGACACTGGGCCAGTTGTGGAAGCAGGTGTGGAAGCAGCTCCCCAAGAGGAACCGCCTTCTGCTTCTTCGCCTCCGTGCCAGGAGCCTGTGGTGGAGAACGTAACAGAGGAGCCCAAGGATAGGGCTCCGGATCTTACAGCTGTTGAAGTCGAGGCTTTGCGAGAACTCAAAGAAAGCTTGCAGGATGTCAAGATGTGGGTGGAAGACTCGGCACACTCGGCTGCGTCGAGGAACAAGGAACACCTTACCGAAGCTCTTGCAGAACTTCGACGCATCTTGGACAGCAGCATCTACTCTCAACCGCGCCTTGAAGCTGCAATGCGAGACGCTTTCGGACCACTGCAGGCCACCTTGACTCCCTCGCTCAACGGGCTCAAGAGTACTTTGGGTCCCTACCCGGAGCACGGGGCTGACATCCGTTCTCTTCGCGATGTCACTTTGGCCGTGGAGGACTTTGCTTCGAAGGCCTTGAAAGCAGTTGAAGACACGGCTTGGGACCAGAATGGCCGACTCAATGCCATCGGCACCCAAGTCGGCACGGTGGGGTCGGACCTACAAAAAGGACTTCAGCATGCACACCGGAAGCTGGACTCCATACACAGTGCCTTGGGCACCCGGCCTGGGCACAGCTCGGATGGTGGGGGCAGCACAGATGTTACCACCATCCTTGTGGCGGTCAAGGATCTCCAGACAGAGATGAAGGCCCTGAACCAGAACATGGAGCAGCTCCAAACCAAGGTGCAATATGTGGAAGGACGAATGGAGACGGCCCTTACAAAGTTGGTTGTGGTGGAACAGTCCACTAACAAGCTAGCGGCGGCAAGACCCAAGGCTCCGCCACCGAACGTGCCGGCGCCGACCTTGCCTACGGAGGAAGCGCCGCTTCCCCCACCAACGCAGCCACCGGGGCAATGGCAGCCCCCGGCAACGATGCCAACGGGGCCCCTGGCGAACACCCCGACTCGCCCGACCTCGATACCGGCGCCTTCAGTACGACTGGCGCCGCACGTTCAACTGCTGCAAACTGGGACTCCAGGAGCTCAGACTCATGTTGGGCTTCCTATGCCAGCACCGGTGCCCCAAGTCACGCAGCCGATCACCCAATTGCAGCAGCAAGTTCCTTCGGCAGTTCAAGGAGGAGGAGGAGTAAGCGGCACCCAAAACGGCGAGATGGTGAACTTAGTCTGGAACGGACAGATTTTTCCTGTTCCCGCGGCAGCTGTTCACCAAGGATGAATAGGAGCCTACGAAGAATGCTCCACTTTGGCCAGTGAGTGGCCTCGGATCATAGCGAGTACTTCTCGGAAGTCCTTTGGCAGAGACGCTGGTTTTTGTGTGTTTGATAGCATATACCTCTTTGTTATCTTATACCTCTTTTGGCTTCTCTCACTTAACTGTCTCGACTTCCGAAGCTTGTACAAGTGTCCCTTTTTGCCCTCAAAGGGCTGCATTGCACTGTACTTCCCTTGCACTGTTTTTTACTTCCTTTGCTTTGGTGCTCCCTTTTGCGCCTGCGACTGGCCCTGCTTTTTCCTTGCCTGCCTTGCTTTGCTTTGCGATGCTGTCCTGCCGCCCTTTGACTCTTCTTCTTCCCTTGCACTGTTTTTCCCCTGGCTTCTGGCCTCTCCGCTTTTGCTCTGCCTGCACACCTTTGCTGTACTGTAGCGCATGTAGCGCCTTTATGCTTGTACAATATTGCATTGCTGTTGCCTCACCTGGAGCAATATGCAGTGGGGTGACATAATAGGCCTCCTTGGGCACTCTTGCCCCTTGGAGTCTCTTTCTGTCATGCTTTCAGCCTCGTTGTTTTCTTCGGGGTTTCCGACGCCAAACGAGGCCATGTATATATGTACGCACACACTGCCACCCGTGTGAAAGCTTATGCCGAAAGGGGGCTGCTAAAAGTGAGTGCATTCAGACATTTGTAGACATGCTGGCAGAAACCTGACGTGCACCCTGGGTGAGAAGGTGATGTATCTTTTATGATTTGTCTTGCTTTTGCTCCCTTGATGGTGGTGCTGTTTGTTCTGCCATCTTCTTCTGGAAATGTGCCCGGTATGGATGGATGTTGCTGCCCCCTGGTGTTGGTGCGTGGGTGTTGTGATTGCGCCACCCCCCGCCCCCACCCCGTCTACAAAGGAGGCTGCAGCAAGGTGTATCCCTTGTATCGAACAAGACTGAGCCTGCATGGGGGTCTATCCCCCCCCATGAAAGGCCCTTCGGGCCTTGGGGCCTTCAAAGAAAGTTTTTCCCCTTTTCTTGGACATTGGGGACGGGAATAGTAGAACGCGGGGAGCTTGCCATGGCTTTCCTCGAACTTGCTGGAGTCCGAATCCTGCTGCAATCAGTTCGCGGGGACTACTGGAAAGGCACCCTCAAGATGGTCTTCCCAGCTCAGTGTATTTCTCGTATACGAGCTGTGGGACGCCTGCCACACAAGGGGTATTTGGCTTCAGGGGTCTGTAAAGTAGCTGTTGGCCCCTCGCTTCTGCCGTCGCTGCTGAGAGACTTCTGCAACTTGTACTCGGCATCACTGGCATTGTGGGGATATTTTCTGGACTGTGTCATCAATTGGCAACCGCTTTCCTGGATAAATTTCTGCTATGCTACCTGTTGGTCGTTAATGCGAAACCGCTGATGACTGCGGACGTACGGATATTGATACAAGGCGATGCTGATTAACCGGGCTACCTGCATAAGTGTTTCTGGGGGCCACCTGCCGCTGGCCAGCTGCTCTCTGTGCTGATGGAATGGTGAACAGGAATGGATCATCGGGCTTACTGGGCAGGGCAAAGCCCGCAGGGATTTTTACTTCTCAGGTGTACGAGCGCATTCTGGGCACATCTTGCATGAGTACACTGTTGGAAATCAGACTGCAGGACAGAGGACTCGTAAGTCCATTTCTGGGGTTCCGGAAGTCTTATGCTCATGTGCTCGTGACAGCTGTGTGCACTGGAGAGCTGTGCTGGAATGTCCGTGCTCGTGCCGCTACTGCCTTGCTGGTACAGGCGGTCTTCCTGGCACTTACTGCTGGCAGACACTAGTTTCCATGGCTTGGATGGTGGAGCTGGCTGCATGGGGTGCGATTGTCGTGTATGTGCCGAGGTTTGTAAGTGGATTGATGATGGATGGATGGATCGCCTTTGTTAACGTTCTTCGTTAGCCCCAATGAGGGCTGACCAGACTCTGTAGTGTCGTCAGTTGCTAAACCCTCGTCTGACTTGTCGAGCACGGGTGACAAAAAAAAGCAGTTTGGCGCCTCGGCGCAGGCAAGCCCACAGGATGTTGACCCTGGCCTTGATACATGCCTTTGCGGGCTCAAGCCTTGGTGCGGTGTGCCAGCAGAGGGCGTCACATCCAGGATCTCCTACTAGGATTGCGCTGTGCGACAGTCGCTGAGATCCTGTTGAAGTCCTTTGGGGCGACAGTGGCCGATGCCGCTTTGGTGGTTCGATTGTCCATGTCCCGTGATGCTACCCGGCGGTACATCGCGCAACATGATTTCGCACCGCTCTTGGTTTCATTTTGGGTCAGAACTCCTGGTCTCAAAGACGGACATCGTGGAGCTTTGTGTGTGCAAGCCCACACTGGCTCCAGCCGACCTACGCTGCAAGCGTCGCAGCAGGAGGATAACAACCAGCGCCCTGAGCGTAGCCAGGGTACAGCGACAAGCGGCTTTCCAGCTGATGCATTTGATATATCCTGTTGGCTGCGCTGATTCGACACCGACGCCAATCAACGAAAGAAAGAGGGTTCATTTATGGGGTAGTTGATCTAAAGCGCCTTGAGCCATAATTTATATATCAGGCCAACTGCATAGCTAAATACGTCTTCACGAATATTCCACGATGCTATACTGGTATTCCTATTTCTGCTTCTATTGCTATTACTATTACTCTTATTGTCATTATTACTATTGTAGGAATTATCTATTATAACACTAGGATTATTAATACGAAAGCTGGCGCTAGAATCTTTCGTTTTTATCAACGATAGTTGTGAAAGTCGGGTTATCGCAAAAATCTGGTAATGATCTTGAAATATCAAAGAAAAATAGGGCTGCCTAGGACTCCCCCTATAAATTCAATTTATATATAAGCGCGAAGTACCGCTTATATCGATAAGAATGATATTTGAGGTATAGAATATACTAAATATAAAGCTCTTCAAACGGTCGCTTCCTTCTAGGAATAGGAATCCAAAATAATAATGCGAATATCGATAGTATCAATAATAAGCGCGGAAAAAAGAGTAATGGCTTAAATAATAAAAACTTAATAATTGAAATAATGTTATGCTTGCGTATAGTATACGACATACGATATAATAGGGAGGCGTATATATTTTGGTATTTTTTTTTTGCATTTTTTTTTTTTTGCTTGTGTGCGCGCTTGGCTTCTTGGCTTCTGGCTTCTTGGATTCCCTGGCTTCTTGGCTTTCGGCTTCTCAGCTTCCCTGGCTTCTTGGCTTTTCGGCTTCTTGGCTTTTTCACCTCGCAACTTCTTATACTGTCTAGCTTCGAGCATACTGCCTCCTTATGTCGTACGGGTTTTTGTTCTCTTCTTCTTGGATTCCTTGTCTTCTTGGCTTTCGGCTTCTCGGTTTCCTTGGCTTCTTGGCTTCTGGCTTCTTGGCTAATATAATATAATATAATATAATATAACATAATATAAAAATAAAATAATATAATATATTATATTATATTATATCATATCATATCAAATTATATTATATTATATTATACTATGTTATATTATATTATATTATGTTATATTATATTATATTTTAGTATATTATATCATATTATGTTATATTATATCATGTTATATTATGTTATATTATGTTATATTATATTATATTTCATTATATTATAATATATTATATCATATCATATTATATCATATCATTTTATATTATGTTATATTATATTATATTATAATATGTTATGTTATATTATGTTATAGTATATTATATTATATTATGTTATATTATATTATGTTATATTATGTTATATTATGTTATATTATGTTATATTATATCATATTATATTAAATTTTATTATATTATATTATAATATATTATATCATATCATATCATATTGTATCATATCATATTATATTATGTTATATTATATCATATTATATTATATTATATTATTATATTATATTATATCATATTATAATATATTATATTATATTATATCGTATTATATTATATTATACTGTTGATGGAGGAAATCTTGCACCAGTTTAAGTGGCCAAGGCAAGCAGACACCCCACGCCCCCTTTTTAACATTGATCGGTGATCGTCGGAAGTGCCGTGGGTTCTAGTAACAAAAATCTTGCACCACCTCCGTATCCATCATCTTCAATATTAAAAAGGGGGTGTGGGGATATGCTCAAGCGTCGTGTCACTTGTTACTAGGCAGATGGTGCAAGATTTCCTCCGTCAACCGACAGGATCCTTCTTGCTGAGATCACCCAAGTAGCCTGTGTCGTCACTCGACTGTACCACGCTTCCTGTGACGGGTACCATCCACATGCAGACCAAGCCCTATACATGTCCAAGAATGCGATACGGCAAGCTTGTTGGCACGGCTGGTTGCTATAGGTACGACCCAAGACCACGCAAGCCGACTGTGGTAGCAGGCTTCCAGGATGCGACTTTTTTTGCACCCTGACCCGGGTGCTCCACCTCGATCCAAGTCTGCTCCATGCAGCTCCGCGGCACTCCGGTGGGACTCCCACTGGCGAGCTCCTCGTGTATTCTGGCTTAGTGTAAATTCCTTACATTTCCCACAGTTAACGCTCAGTTAACACTCAGTTAACACTCAGTTAACTACAGTTAACACTACAGTTAACACTGCCGAAATGCTGGGAAAACCAGCATTTTCGTCAAATGTGTATAAAAGACACTAGAACTAGCAGTTTTTCTTTTCAAAACGCATGTATTCTGCAAAATGCTGGTTTTTGCGGCATTTCGGCAGTGTTAACTGTAGTGTTAACTAGTGTTAACTGAGTGTTAACTGAGTGTTAACTGTAGAAAAGGCACACTATGCAGTTAACACTTATTACTCTGCCGAAATGCAAGGAAAACCTGCGTTTCCTAAAATCTGTCTTACAAGTACCTCGGTCCTTGACACACAGTGACACACCGACACACATGGTGAGATGGTGAGGGAATCGATATTGTGGCTTGTCATCACTTGCATATTGCTTACTGTGACAACAGTTTAAGGTACTGTTGATGGAGGAAATCTTGCACCAGTTTAAGTGGCCAAGCCAAGCAGACACCCCACGCCCCCTTTTTAACATTGACCGGTGATCGTCGGAAGTGCCGTGGGTTCCAGTAACAAAAATCTTGCACCACCTCCGTATCCATCATCTTCAATGTTAAAAAGGGGGTGTGGGGATATGCTCAAGTGTCGTGTCACTTGTTACTAGGCAGATGGTGCAAGATTTCCTCCGTCAACCGACAGGATCCTTCTTGCTGAGATCACCCAAGTAGCCTGTGTCGTCACTCGACTGTACCACGCTTCCTGTGACGGGTACCATCCACATGCAGACCAAGCCCTATACATGTCCAAGAATGCGATACGGCAAGCTTGTTGGCACGGCTGGTTGCTATAGGTACGACCCAAGACCACGCAAGCCGACTGTGGTAGCAGGCTTCCAGGATGCGACTTTTTTTGCACCCTGACCCGGGTGCTCCACCTCGATCCAAGTCTGCTCCATGCAGCTCCGCGGCACTCCGGTGGGACTCCCACTGGCGAGCTCCTCGTGTATTCTGGCTTAGTGTAAATTCCTTACATTTCCCACAGTTAACGCTCAGTTAACACTCAGTTAACACTCAGTTAACACTACAGTTAACACTACAGTTAACACTGCCGAAATGCTGGGAAAACCAGCATTTTCGTCAAATGTGTATAAAAGACACTAAAACTAGCAGTTTTTCTTTTCAAAACGCATGTATTCTGCAAAATGCTGGTTTTTGCGGCATTTCGGCAGTGTTAACTGTAGTGTTAACTGTAGTGTTAACTGAGTGTTAACTGAGTGTTAACTGTAGAAAAGGCACACTATGCAGTTAACACTTATTACTCTAACTGTAGAAAAGGCACACTATGCAGTTAACACTTATTACTCTGCCGAAATGCAAGGAAAACCTGCGTTTCCTAAAATCTGTCTTACAAGTACCTCGGTCCTTGACACACAGTGACACACCGACACACATGGTGAGATGGTGAGGGATCGATATTGTGGCTTGTCATCACTTGCATATTGCTTACTGTGACAACAGTTTAAGGTACTGTTGATGGAGGAAATCTTGCACCAGTTTAAGTGGCCAAGCCAAGCAGACACCCCACGCCCCCTTTTTAACATTGACCGGTGATCGTCGGAAGTGCCGTGGGTTCCAGTAACAAAAATCTTGCACCACCTCCGTATCCATCATCTTCAATGTTAAAAAGGGGGTGTGGGGATATGCTCAAGCGTCGTGTCACTTGTTACTAGGCAGATGGTGCAAGATTTCCTCCGTCAACCGTATTATATTATATTATATTATGTTATATTATATTATATATATTATATTACATTATACTATATTGTATTATATTGTATTATATTATATAATATTATAGTATAGTATATTATATTATATTAGATTATATTATATTGTATTATATCATATTGTATTATATTATATTATTTTAGATTATATCATATTATTTTAGATTATAATATATTATTTCAGATGATATTATATTATATTATGTATATCTTAAAATATATTAAAGTTAGGATTTCGACTTAAGGTGCTGATAGGGGCCACAAGACTTAACACGACAGGGACAGCAATAGCAATATGAGAAGCAAACGTAGGAGAAATCTATGGTATTCGGACTGAGCACGCAGTACTATACATAGGTTCGATTTCAAAGGCCTGAATTTAAAACCCAATCTCAACGCCCCAAACCCTCAGCTATAAATTTGCAGGCTCAGAAAGGAACCTCCATGATCTTCGGTGTCCTGTAAGGCAATGTAACACGGCCAAGCAAACCACAAAAAAAAAATTATAAAAAAAAGAAAAAAATCCCAAATTAATTCCAGACCCATATAATAGTTGAAAGAAAATTTATTATAAGAATGGTGAACCGCCCTTCGGGAGCACGGTCTGCTAAAAAATATATAATTCTAACGTGGGGGTTGTCTTAAAACCGCTCTCTATAAATTTATATACTTTGGAGTCGAGTATAACTAAATATGTTATAAAAGGCGTAGATTGAATTTATAGAAATTCTCAAGGTTTGAAATTAATAATTGAGCGCGTAAATTAAATTTCGTCAAATTGTTTACTTCTCATATCTCAAATTAAATATATTATAAGAGAAGTATTCGATAAAACGATAAAATTGATTTGGAATTGATATAGAATTTAATGGTTATAATAGTATATTCATATATATTAATTTAATATTTTGATAGACGGCTATAAATTAAATTTCTGATTTTAAAAATAGTTGATCTTTCTGACTTGAATTCATTATATTCGAAGAGTTCATTAAATTCAATATATTTAGTGAAAAAGTAGGTATTGGATTCTAGGAGTGGGTGCGGAATTTAATTATTAAATAATATAATTTAGTTGAATATTTTATGAAAGTCCGTAAGTTGAGTTTATTGAATTCTTTAAATTCTCATGGACTGACTTCATTAATGATATAAAATGTCGGTGTCTCTTGCGGTCTTGTAGGTTATATGTGATCTAGCCTTTTAATCGTTAGATTTGACATTTTTTTTCTGGCCAATCTAGGAGCTTTAAATGATATATATGTTTTAGAATTCTTTCGAAAAATTAGAAATTCCAAATATTCCGATGAATTTGGGAATCCCTTCCTAAAATGGGTCGAATATTTTGGGAGTTCCCTACCGCTACCCTTCTCTCGGCGTGGATTGTATGGTAATGCGATGTTTGTGCCTATTATGTTGTGATCTCTTATTGCGTTTATGGGGTTTGTGGGGTGCTGAGCGTTTGCGGGATCTGTAGAATAATAGGATTTTGGGGTGTTTATATTGACTGTGGGGCTTAAGGTCTGTATGTTCTGTGGGGTCCGCGGCTGCGGAGTTGTTGGGGTCTGCGATTTGAGTGGTTATATTTGTTGCGTTTGTGGGGTCTAGGTGCTGAGGGCTTGTGGGATCTGCGGAATAGCAGTGTCTGCGGAGTCTGTATGTTCTGTGGGGGTCTGCGGGGATCTGAAGGGATTTTCTGGGGTCTGCGGGATTTTTGAGGCCTGTGGTTTGAGGGGTTTTGGGAAAAGCATTTCTGGGGGAGGTCTACGGAATACCAAATTTTAGATAAGACTCCCCGGTCAAAAATTTTCTGAATAACTTTGATATGTTTTTTTATATTAATTACGTTGCGTTCTATTATTGTGGTATTTTTAATATTTATTGGAGTTATGGGATCTGAATATCTCTTGTTACTATGCTCTTTGAGAGAAGATATTATTCAATAGAGATTAAGGAGTTATTTCTATTTCTCGTGTCGCGCTTATTCTTTTGATATGATCGGAAATTAAATAAATTTATATTGACTAATATATATTTCTATATAAGGTCGTATTCAATATATATATATCTTTGGTCTGGGATGATTTGGGAGAGATGAAGAGATAGAAAGGAAGAGATAGAAGAAGAGCTAGAGAGAGAATTGAAGAGAGAATTAGAGAAAGAGAGAAGAAGACAGAGAGAGAGAGAGAGAAAGAGAGGGAGAGAGAATGGGAATATAGCTATAGGTAATTATTGATGGAGACGAGCGTACTAGGATCCGTATAGATAACGGGGGCGGACCTCTTAGGGACGATTTGGGGATCATCTCAAGGATATATCTTCCTATTATCCGGTCTAGAATATCTTAAAAGAAACTATGAAATATATTGATTGTGATTTATTATATATATGTGTATATGTGCGTCTGCATCTTAATTAGGATTCGTGCCAACTAGGATTACGTAGCTTGACTGCTCAAGTTCCGCTTGTGCGAGTACCAGCAAAAGGCCCGCCTTCACCTAGGGTAGTGTTGGAGTTTCCTTTCCGCTGAGCGTCACTAATGATATTAATCTCTGATTGTTCTTGTTTTTTTGATTGCCTTGCTACGATCTACGATTTGTTGCCCTGTGCTTTGTGACCGAGAATTATATAGAATCCTCTGCTTTTCATAGCTTATCAGCCGTAGGACCTCTGTATCCGATTGTGGATTGCTGCTTCGCTGCTGCTGCTTCGGCATTCGGAACGCCGGATCCAATCAGCGTCCGATCACGCAGACGTGCCGAGGGACGAGGTACGATAGTGTATGCTAGCGCTAATATCCTTAGGTGAAACATCGAAGGTGTTTCGCTAGAAAGCGTCGAAGGGGTTTTCCTCTGAAGCTAAACAGAACGAAGCCAGTCTGTTTGCTAGAGTGACTGCACATGGCCGGTGGAATGTGAGCTACTCCGTGGCCATTGTGCTGAAAGGCCCCTTGCTACTGGGGGGCAACTTTCGAGTGGGGGAAGGAAGGGGAAGACAGCGACGCTACCCTTGCCCCCTCTACACCTGGCAGTGGTGGAGCAGCCGCTGATTGCGCTACCGTGGTTGGGAATTCCCCGCCCCTGCGAAGTTCGTGCCCTACCGAGGTACCCACTGTGCTAGGGGGGGGACGATATCGCGGGGGGCTCCCTCTGGGGAGGTACCCTCGTGGGTCCCGACGACCCCAGCAAATGAATCTCCTCCCGAAAACACTAGTGTTCTGTTAGATATATCAAGAGGCTATCCCAGGCCGAGAACGAACTGGATAGAGGCCCAACTCCGAGAGTGGGTGGCTTGATGATATGGATACAGCACCTGGAGATGATACCTGGGAGGCTAGCGGCGGGCCGACTCGGCCGACGCCGAAGAGCCAGGCTAGACCAGGGGCGGCACCAGCTACGTCCACCCGTCCGCAGAGGAGCTGCTAGACCACCAGCTACACCGAAAACCGGCTAACGCTGGCAGAGACGGCTAGAGGATGGGGGCGTGGGGTTGGCGAGGAGAGCGTTATAGGAGGGGATTCTGGAGTATCGGAGGACGTGGCTAAATAGCTGGCACAGGAACTGGGCATCCCCTATCAGCCCTGGCTATGGGATGGTGTCTACTGCTGGCTGAGGAAGCACGGCAGGAAGCTATGGTATACCAGCGGACACATGGCTACTTCCAGGACGACATCACCTGGAGGGCTCGGATGCCGCCGCTACTTCGCCAGTGGCTGTTGTGGAAGAAGCTTCCCCTGCGCCCCTGGGGCCGCTAAGACCTCCCCCCGGGGAGCGGAACAGGAAAGTGCTAGAGCCGGGCTCAGTGGGAGCAGCAAGGGAGGAGAGGCTACTGGAAGTCTGGGCAAGAAAGCTCCGCGAGGAGCTGCTAGAGATTCATGCACCTGTGCTGGCCAAGCTGCACGAGAGCCTGGATCCGATCCGGGCCGCTATGCTGCTCTCTGGGAAGATACGGGCTTCAACTCTGAAGCGCTACCTGAGCTATTACAAGGCTATCTCCTGGGTGGAGAAGGTGGCCGATTTCCCAGCCGAGCTAAGGACCTCTTTTGGTCGCCTGGTCTGGGCCGCTAAGGACAGCATAGTGGAGAAGCTAGCGGAAGGAGCCTCTCTTATCAACAGGGCGCCTCGTTACCCAGTTTACATGCTGGTACAGCTAGAGCTGGTGGTGGTGAACACCGTTTTAGCTGTGGGCTGGCGGGTTTGGGCCTGGGCCAAGTTGGTCAAGGTCTGGGCCACGCTAAGATGGTCAGATCTATAGGCTATTCTGGAAGGTCGCCTCGCAACCATCCTCAGGAAGACGAAAACGTCTGGAGCTACGAGAAGAGTCAAGGAGCTGCCGGGGGTCGTGTCGGAACATGCCTTCCTGGTTGGCTTGCTACAGACTTCGACCTCCTCAAGGTCTACGCCAGCTATGCCTGAGACTACCTGATGCCCCGGCTGGGGAGGGCAGGGCAGCTAGAGAGGAAGATCGCTACCTACGCGGACGCTATGGTGGCTACTGCCGGGCTGCTAGCGATCATGGGGTACTCTCGCGAGATTCAATTGCTACTGGACCGAGCTCAGCGAGCGCGCGATGCTACATACGGGGTTGGGGCTAAAAGAGATCCCTCCGCAAGATAACCTGGACCTTCCCAGGTGCCTGAAATTTCAGTTGTTTTGGCCAAAACAGTTTTTTCGGCGCAGAGCCTAAAATTTTTGCCTAGAGACGTTTTTGCAATTTTCTCAAGGTGAAAATTGTTTGCGCATTTTTCACGCATTTAAAAACGCGTTTCTTCCCGACCTAAACGCGCTTTTGCGCGACCAAAACGCGTTTTTTGCCGACCGGCGTTACGCTGGAAATGAACGACAAGGAAAAAGACTTTTTCTGCGCAGAAATACCTTTTTTAAAGAAAAAGACTGAAATTTCTGTTGTTTCAAACAACTACTAAAATTCCAGGCCTCGGATTCTACAGGAAGGATCTGCTAGGGCGTTGGAAACCTGAGGGGTCCGACGTGTACCCTAGATCCTTTGCAAGTAGGGTATCCCATCTCCAAGCTCTTTTCGCTAAAACAGCTAGAGGGGAGGACCACTGCGACGCGCTAGACGAGCGAGAGATTGCCGCCGATCTCGAGCCCTAGCTAGAGGAGAGGGCGTATTACCTAACCTGGACTCTACTATGTCAGCAAACCTGATCCAAAGGTTTGCCGCTACAGAGGCGGCCGCGGCTCGGTCTCAGCTAGAGCAGTTGGCTGCTGCCAATGCAGCCGCTACCGCCGCTACCTGATAGATCCAATGGGGGTAAATTTATACTTTAGTCCCCCCTAAGAATTTACACCTTTTTGGGGTGTAAATTTGGGGTGTAAATTTATTCCCCCAGGGGGGCGACACCAGTCGGCTGGTGGAGCTCTGGGTCGGACCTCGCAGCCGAAGGAGGCGGCGGCCTCCTTCGGCTGCGAGGTCCGACCCAGAGCTCCACCAGCCGACGGCTTCACACAGTGGGATGCAGAAGTATCCGCACATACAGCGATGTCAAGTTCATTTTATGAACCTGACACCGCTCATGTGTGGATACTGTCTTCTACATCCGTTCCAGCTCCTGCCGCAGGTCCTGCTCCTGCTTCGGCAGGATGTTGTCGCCACCTTCAAGGCCTTCTGTAGGAAGCCACCTATATCCCTTTGGGGATGTTGTAGCCGTCTTCAAAGCCTTCTTGCAAAAAAGGCCTTGAAAGTGGCTACAACATCCACCATATGGTGCAGGTCGGAAGCGATAGAAGCTCCAGTCGCTGCGGCTCCTATCGCTTCCGACCTGTACCACACAGTGATGTAGCCCCCTTCAAGACATTGTTGACTGCAACACTGTCTTGAGGTGGGCTACATCATCCGTTCCTACTCCTGCTGCGGTCGCTTCGGAGCTGCAGGTCGTCTGCACATTGTGCAAGGGCGGAAAAGCGCCAAGAGGAGCTTCTTCTTGTCGTTGTTCCGCCCTGCACAATGTGCAGACGACCTGCATCCGTTCCTGCTCCTCTGTGCTGCGGTCGTTTTGGAGCAGATTATCTCATAGCTTATATAGTCCATGTCCAGGAAGTCCAATGGATGGTCGCTGTGCGGTTCCTGTTCCATTCCGTAGCGGCGGCGAGACAGAGACCGGAACAGGAACGGCAGGAGCGACAGCGCACTGCACCGTCGCTCTTGCCGTTCCTGTTCCAGTCTCTGTTCCTGTTCCTGCTCTTCGGGCTGGGCCTTCTCACCTTGATCCATTCCAAATGCATAGCTAAGCGGTTCTTCATGTTCAGCTTGAAAGATGCTTCTTCGCGGCTCACTCCTTTCACACAAGAAGCCATCATCTTGCCCAGCTTCCCCATATAATCCTCCCCCTCCAACAACTTGTCAGTACTGGGTGCATCTCTCCACTCCTCTCCACTGTATGTTGTGTAGCATGCACCTTCGAGGTCACGTTGAATACTCGAATGTTTTTTCTTTGTAATAATCCGATAAATGAATATAAAGTGCGCCGAAATTCCTGAAATTCTGCACCAGTTGTCGTGCTGCATCCGCCGGCAATGCAACATGCCCTTCCGACGCAGAGTACCGGCTCAGGATTTGTTTCGAAGTCCTTGTTCAGTTCTAGCAACACTGCTACTTTCTTGTACTCCTCCGTGGCCGGTGCAAAATTGTTCCACATGTCCACGAATGTAGCACACAACCCTTTGATCTCACTGGCCTTGCCCTTCAGCTTCGGGATGTCCTTCTTCTTCTGGAGCTTGGACAGCTTGCACAGCCGCTGCTGGTACCTGTTTCCGATCCTGTTTCGCTTCTGATGCTGTTTTATGTACTTCCACAAATCCTTGAGGTTATCCAATGGTTCCTTGTCCATGATGTGTCGACACAACAATTCCATCACTGATCCGAATAAATGCTGGCAGTAGCCCAAGTACTTCGTATGCATGAGATCGTAGTGCACGTGACAGGCCGTCAACCCTCCCTTGAATAACTTGCATATTGTACGGCTGCCCCATTGCGTCCAGGATTCCGGCTCCCACTGTGTATCCCTGGAAGGAGCAGTCTCCGAAAAATCATGCCAGGTCGTAGGTCCGATCCTGCTGCACCTACACACAGGGCGGTGTATAATACAGTATACATATACGGTCCACACACACACACAAAGCTTTCGTCAGTCCAGCCTGCACAGTGCACAGGGGTAATTCGCAGTATGACTGGGCAGGCCAAGGAATAGCCTGTAAAAATCCATGTCCCCACTCCATGCACAAACCACGGCCTTCCAGCCGTTGGCCAGTGTCTTTCCGGCTTTTTCCTGTTCCCTGCTGCCTGCAGGGTATTTGGTACCCCTCCAGTCCTTTGAAGGATACACTCCGGTCCATATCGCATCTAATGTCCACTGCCGTACGGAGAGAAAATCGCGGGCGGGGTCCTTTGTCCAGGTCCTATCCCATCAGGCCCATACGAAATTCTGGTTCACCTTGGTGTTTTGTGGCATCTGGAACACAGAAAACACAAAACAACTTTTTAGAGTCTTCTAGACTATATATGTATACATATATAGCAAGTGCAGAATGCAGAGAACACCTTTTTTCTCCACGTGGGCCGTTCTGCTCTCGCACAAAACACCTTGCATCCACACATGGTGCATCAGTCCCTGATAGAGCCTATTGGTCCGCAGTCCATAGTGCATTGCCCTTTTGCACCGAACCAGAACCACAGGGTTTAGATTCACAGGGCTTGTTCGACAGAGTTGGCGTTTTTAGACTTTTAAAAACTTTAACATACAAACAACAACTTTTAAAGACGTTTAAACACTTTAAAATGCAAAGAAACGTTTAAATACTTTTTAAAACTTTAAAAAAAGACAAACAAACTTTTGAATAATTTGAACAACTTTAAAATACAAAAAAACGTTTAAAAACTTTAAAATACAAATAAAACAAAAATAAATACTTTGAAAAACTTTAAAAGACAAAAAACTTGTAAATACTTTTAAATTTTGTTTAGAAAAAATAAGAACCAAATAAATGATTTTAAACAAAGTTAAAAACAAAAACAAATAAATACGTTTAAAAACTTTCGAATACAAAAGCCACAACTTCATTTTTAGATTTTGAATTATTGTTCCAGGAAGACGAAGATGAAGAAGACCTGGTTGGGGTTAGAAGGCAGAGTGCCATAGTGTTCGGGTCTGAGGGTAATGAAAGGGTTAGGGTTAGAGTTTCAGGGTCTTTAGTATATTCAGGGTTTGGGGTTAGAAGGCAGAGTGCCATAGTGTTCGGGTCTGAGGGTAATGAAAGGGTTAGGGTTAAAGTTTCAGGGTCTTTAGTATATTCAGGGTTTGGGGTTAGAAGGCAGAGTGCCATAGTATTAGGGATTTATTCCCGGAACTCGATTCCGCAATCGAATCATAATCAATGCAATCGTATATCCATCGCTGTATTCCCAAATACACTTATCTGGGAAGACGAATATAAAACAGCATATGAAATTGGAGGCACAACGTCAGGATTTTCGCACATGCGATCTGGGATTCGAGCATTCGTGAAACACATCCTGCATGACATAAGCAACATCGCATAAACCGCCCCATTGGGCAATGACCATTGTCACGAAGCGAGGACCATATCCCCGGGTTGGGCGGGCGGGTATAAAATTTGCCCATTCAAGGAGGCGCTCCCTCCCACCCACCCTTGATCAAGAATTGCAAGTCATAATATTCGTTATGCCAAGAGCATAAGAGACATCATGCAAAGGAACTTGCAAAAGAATGAATCAAAATAAGTGATTGAAAAACGGGATTGCGAAATCAAGTTTTTGGCCAATGCCAAAAAGCATCGTCCGGGTATAAAACATTAAGAGCTTCGCTCCGCTCCGTTCTAAATCTGCTTATTCCCGGAACTCGATTCCGCAATCGAATCATAATCAATGCAATCGTATATCCATCGCTGTATTCCCAAATACACTTATCTGGGAAGACGAATATAAAACAGCATATGAAATTGGAGGCACAACGTCAGGATTTTCGCACATGCGATCTGGGATTCGAGCATTCGTGAAACACATCCTGCATGACATAAGCAACATCGCATAAAACGCCCCATTGGGCAGTGACCATTGTCACGAAGCGAGGACCATATCCCCAAGTCAAGACGAGCGCAGTAATTCGCCCGTGGCAAAACAAGCAGGATGGTCCCGGATCGCATGTTCGCACATCGGAAAAATCCAGCAGCCCCTCGACGGGGGATCAGCGGGATTGGACTGAGAAGGCACACGAGCATACCACCCAATGCAAGGCCTGGCATCGGCCTTTTCAAGATGTATAAGCAAAGTCCTCCACAGCTCGTCCCTAGATGTGCAATTGATGGTAGCGGAGAGCACTCCCACGTGATCGATGAAGTAAAGCACCTTTCGATCGTCGAGGAGTCGACCCCAGACGAATCTCGCGAGCACTAAAGCATACAACTCAACAAGCCCTATAAGGTGCTTCTTGCCGCTCTCGGCCCATAGGTCGACCAGGGAGTCACTCAGCGTGACCCCGAAGTATCGGACCTTTACAGCCCCATTCCAAGAAGCATAAAGTACTCCCCCAACGGCGCAGAACGATCGAGCAGCACCAGGCTCAAATGCGCCATCAGTGTAAACAACAAGTGAAGGTCCAGAGCTTCCAACCTGTATGCGCCTGGGCTCGCCAGCATCCATGCGCATCTGCAAGACAGCAAAGGCCTCGCGGTCAGTAGAAGAAAGTAGATGAACGCCAGAGCCTCGCGAGAGCTTCCTAA
>CAJNDT010006212.1:325510-355929 GCA_905221615.1 Symbiodinium sp. CCMP2592
GTGTGGGTGTGGGTGTGGGTGTGGGTGTGGGTGTGGGTGTGTGTGTGTGTGGGGACCCCAAACTACAACGGGACAGACGACTTCAGCAACACAGACGATTTCAGTGCAGGGGGTATGGCGCTTGTGCTCTTAGCCATACCAACGAAGCTTTAGAGCACAGGTGGAAGGGAATGCAGACGTGCACTCCTGTACCTGCAGAGATTGGCATGGGCGATGATTAATCGCAGCTTGCAATCTCACTGTCGCTTGAGTTCTTATTGCAAGTTTGCGTGGTACATGTTGCAGGTTCCAGGTGTCCCTTGGCTTTATGTTTTGCTGCGTTTTGACCTTCGCAACAACAAGGTAACCATGAGCCTTTTGAGAGACCCCATCAACACTTTTCTCCTTTTGAAGTTTCTCATCGGAGTCTTGAACTCAGTGATGAGTGAGATTGACCACGAATGAACATTCTACCAGGGAAGCCTGGGTGTTCGAGTGTGAAATGGGCATGGCCTTATCCGTCACGGTGGGTGGTGTGGGTGGTGTGGGTGGTGTGGGTGGTGTGGGTGGTGTGGGTGGTGTGGGTGGTGTGGGTGGTGTGGGTGGTGTGGGTGGTGTGGGTGGTGTGGGTGGTGTGGGTGGTGTGGGTGGTGTGGGTGGTGTGGGTGGTGTGGGTGGTGTGGGGGGTGTGGGGGGTGTGGGGGGTGTGGGGGGTGTGGGGGGTGTGGGGGGTGTGGGGGGTGTGGGGGGTGTGGGTGTTGGGTGGTATTGGTGGTGGGGGTGGGGGTGGGTGGGGGTGTGGGTGTGGGTGTGGGTGCGGGTGCGGGTGCGGGTGCGGGTGCGGGTGTGGGTGTGGGTGTGGGGGTGTGGGGGTGTGGGGGTGTGGGGGTGTGGGGGTGTGGGGGTGTGGGGGTGTGGGGGTGTGGGGGTGTGGGGGTGTGGGGGTGTGGGGGTGTGGGGGTGTGGGGGTGTGGGGGTGTGGGGGTGTGGGGGTGGGGGGGTGGGGGGGTGTGTGGGTGTGTGGGTGTGTGGGTGTGTGGGTGTGTGGGTGTGTGGGTGTGTGGGTGTGTGGGTGTGTGGGTGTGTGGTGTGTGGGTGTGTGGGTGTGTGGGTGTGTGGGTGGGTGGGTGGGTGGGTGGGTGGGTGTGTGGGTGTGTGGGTGTGTGGGTGTGTGGGTGTGTGGGTGTGTGGGTGTGTGGGTGTGGGGGTGTGTGGGTGTGTGGGTGTGGGGGTGTGTGGGTGTGTGGGTGTGTGGGTGTGTGGGTGTGTGGGTGTGTGGGTGTGTGGGTGTGTGGGTGTGTGCGGGGTGACGTGCGTGTGCTGTGGCGGGTGCGCTGCGGCTGCGGGTGGCGGGGGCGGTGCGGGTGCGGGTGCGGGTGCGGGTGTGGGTGTGGGTGTGGGTGTGGTTGTGGTGTGGGTTGGGTTGGGTGTGGGGGTGGGGGGGGGGTGGGGTGGGGGTGGGGGTGGGGGTGGGGGTGGAGGTGGGGGTGGGGGTGGGTGTGGGGGGGTGGGGGTGGGGTCGGGGTGGGGGTGGGGGTGGGGGTGGTGGGGGTGGGGGTGAGGGTGGGTGGGTGGGGGTCTGTGTCTGTGTCTGTGTCTGTGTCTGTGGCTGTGGCTGTGGCTGTGTCTGTGTCTGTGTCTGTGTCTGTGTCTGTGTCTGTGTCTGTGTCTGTGTCTGTGTCTGTGTCTGTGTCTGTGTCTGTGTCTGTGTCTGTGTCTGTGTCTGTGTCTGTGTCTGTGTCTGTGTGTGTGTGTGTCTGTGTGTCTCTCTGTGTGTGTGTGTGTCTGTGGGTCTGTGGGTCTGTGTGTCTTTGTGTCTTTGTGTGTGTCTGTGTGTGTGTGTGTGTGTGTTTGTATCTCTGTGTGTGTCTGTGTGTGTGTCTCTCTCTCTCTCTCTCTGTGTCTGTCTCTCTGTGTTTGCTTGCTTGCTTGCTCAGCGTGTGGGCTCGGGGCCAGGGGACCCCAGAACCCTGCGCAATGCGCTACGCTGTGTGTCCAAGTCTGGTGTGGTGGTGAGACCTGGGATGGAGCAGTTGAGGTGGACCGGCTTACCGGTGTGACATAGTATCCCCTGTGGGTAACGGTGAGTCCCCCTAGGTTAAGACCTCTGCGTCTCTCGTGTGTATGTGTTCCCACGCGTCTTTTGCGAAGGCCTGCCTTCGCTAGCCTAGTCCTGTCAAGTAGGCTTCACAGCGCGACAGTCCATGATTGTCCCGGGCCCAACGTGAGCAAAAGCAGGTGAGCGAGGGTAGCCCGCCGCGGCCGAGGACAACCTCTGCACCCAAGAACCCGGCCGTGCTTGTCCCGTATTTCCTGGCGAAGATTGGGGGCCGCGAGTTGAAGGCTGAAAGCATGGCAGGCGGAGGCGATGGTCCTTGTCTGCGCGGGCATCCAAGAGCAGCAACACGCACTCCAGCTGGCCGTTGTCTGCGGCCAGGTGGAGCGAGGTCTGGCCTCTGCTGTTCGGCAACGACTGGGGATCTCTGAGTCTACAGCTGCTTGCAAATCTGGCAAGCGTTGACATCCTCATGCCCGAAGAAGACATGGACAGATGCAGGCGTGCCAGGTTCCTACATTGGTACATTGGTACCAACGCTGAGATGCCCAAGCTTGGGGCCTCAACAAGTCTTATCACCATTTCAGCCGTCTGTCAAAGGATAGACCATATAAATTCTCGCAAAGTCCTCACCTCTCCATAGTTGTCACTCTCAGACAGATGATTCGCCATGACACAGCTTTGAACCTACCCACTCAACCTAAAGAAGCTCCACGAGCTCTGACCTTGAACCCCCATGCGGTCTGAGGCACCCAGAAGGTCCTGAGCATCCTGGCGCAGATTGCGTGCACTGCGCTCTCTTGTGCCGCATCAGCCGAGCTCCGCAATACGAGGCGGACGATTAAACATGAAATCCCTCGGCCCCACCTTGTCTGCCCCGGCTTCCAGGAGCTCCTTCACGCACCCCGGCTGGTTTACCATTGTTGCAAGGGCTAGCAAGCCGCCACCTCAGCCACAACGATATGCTGACGCGGTTCTATACTCCATTCGAAAGATAACAACCAAATCACCGGTGACCAACACAACAATCCCAACGAAGCATCGCTGAACAAGGTTGCTGTTTACGGCTTGAGAAACCCGCAGCATGCTGCACCTTGTGCTTGTCCGCCTTGCCAATCAAGTCTTTGAGGCACCCCACATGGCCCTGTTCGATCGCCGCTTCCAAGTTTTGGCAGCCTCGATAAACTCGCAATGTACGAATCGTCAACCGCCGCAGCAAGTCTCGGCATCTTGCCGTCACAGTTGCGGTGCTCCGACTCCGACATCACCTGCACAACAAAGGAAACATCCGCAAGCGAAGCATGGGCAAACATCTTCCGAACAAAGGAACCCGCAAAGAACTTGGGCGATGGTCCCATCGAGAAAGGAGCCCGGATCCGGCAAGTGATACACGTACATTTTAAGGCAGTTGACACTACCAGCCAATATCAGTAAGAATTCACTCTATCATACATGGCTCAGTAAACGGCAGATCTTGCAACCAACCATAATATCACCCAAACAGTCAAACTTACAAAAGTGCTGTGTTCACATTATCTTCCGACTTTTTTGTGAACCCAAAAGGGCATCGCAAGCAAGCGCCAATTGGTTGTTTGCCGACATGCGACCATGCGCCAAACACTGTTTGTTCACCTTGAGTGCGGCGTTTGCAACCCCTGGGATGCAAAGACTTAACAAACCACGACACTATCGTCCGAGAGCAATGTACCCACCCCGAAAAAGCCTGTGCACGTTGCTCTCCTTTTTTTTCCCTAGCGGGCGGTGCCTCATCCGATAATCGGACAGCTAAAGTGGCACTCCCCCCGCAGAACCTAATGACTGTAAGGCGAACGACTCGAACACCCCCCTCCTTCTGCATAATGTGTCTTCTACCAGATAAGGCCCGTCATGATGGAAAAGGTTAAACTTTAAGAAAAGGAATGTGACGATGCTCTGCATTCGATTGACATGTACATGAAAACATCAACAATGGAACAGTGGCGGCATTACGATTGCGGGGCCGTCAAAGGGGTCAGCCAGGTGACCGACCGGCACCTCTTTTTCCGCATGATGGTGATACATTTCGTGGTGTATTTTGGTGGGCGCGTGGGATACGGGTGTTAGAAGATAATATTCTGTATCTCTGGTATGCTTGAGTCATTATGAGTTCGGCCCAATGTATTTGAAGGTGGCCGGGGAGCTTTTTATGGAAGCGTCTACATGCGTGGGCTGTCTGAAAAGTGGCTACGTGTTCTATGGAACCGGCATGTCGAACGATATGTCCTAAGTACGAAATTCCAGAAGACATGATTTGCTACAATGGTGATACCAATTTTGGCGCGTATTTGTAGGCCCATTGGCAATGACATTCATTGGAGCAATCTGCCTCGAAGGATTCAAAAACTTTGGTAATAGAAAAACATTTCAATATTGAAGATTTGTCTTGGAACCTCTTAGTATAGCATGTTGAGCTTGGTCAGATGTGATTGAAGATACATCTGTCGATTCCGAGCCATACAGCAGCATGGCTTGAACAATCTGGGAGTGTTGGTTTCTTGGCTCGTTTGGCCAAGAAGTGGAAAGCCGCCATCTGTGCTGCGAGGGCTCTTTTGTTCTATGTTTGGAAGTGCTATTCTCATGGTACGGCACTTTGTGTGTACCAACAACTTGCGTTCCATCGTGATGGATGGATGCTTGACAACGGTTTCTTTGTGTCTTCCTTGGCCGAAAAATTATATGTAAATGTAAGGACGGCACCTAAACCGTCCAGCGGGCGATTTGGGATCGTGTTTGCTGTTGAGCCTTCTGGCAGTAGGGTCCCTTTAGGTCAATTCTTTGGCTTGGCAATCATCGCATTGACAAGGGTGCTGTGGGGAGTCGCTCCATTTTAATGGCCAATAACTGGCACTCGTGGGACCCACGAATTTCTGAAGGACCCCGGTTGCGGGCAGCGCATTCCGGAGCGCTGCATGCGACACCGAGTCTCGGAGTACGAATGACGCTGTGGATGTTGATATCCCTGATCTAAATCCGACTTGCACAAGGGAGATACGGTCGTCGATAGCCTCTTTTGATCCTGAACGGAGAAAGCATTAGTTTTATATACAGTATTGATCAATGAGATGGGGCGGTAACTAGTAACTAGTAGCTAAGGTTGGGTCTTTCTTTTGTACCCCTGAAAATCATGACAATATCCGCCACTTTCCATGAGCTGGGTGAGATAGCTTGTGCGAGGGATGTGTTGAAGTGTGCCAGCAAGGCTTTATGAACCTCACGCGGCGCATATTTTCAAGTTTCGAAAAATGGGCTACATGGGGATTCGGGGCCAGTCTCTCTGGCTCCAGGCTTTTTTGCAAAGTGGGTAGCCAATACTTCAGGCTTGGCAGCCTCAGTCGACATCTGGCCCTGGCCGTTGGATTTGCGTATGCCCTGGGTGCAAGCGGCGTTGTCTTTGCAAAGGTTTTTAAGGTGGACCAGTTTTAGGTAGGCTTGCACTGCTCTAGCACTTCACTCTCTATTTTCACCGTGTTGAATCTGTAGGCTTCGCGGCTAGCCGAAGGCTGACAGATGCTGCAGGGCAGAATCTGTCCAAAGGAAAACACCCCTCGACTAGGCTTGGTGAAACGACGAGTGAAAAGGCATGCAATCGTCTGGATTAAAGGCTCGGCTAAGGCGGCCGAAAGGCGTGAATCTTGATGGCAAGTTAGCGGAGGCGATGCAGGTGATCCACAAGGCGTGGAACGACATACTGTGTGGGGCCGTGGCGGCCGAGATGTATGGCGGTCGAGGCGACCCCGAGGCGTGAAACAGAGAAAGTCTGCTGTGAGAATTCAGCTTGGCGTGTCAGGAGACGGCGACGGCGAAGTAGCAGTACCTGTGCCGAAGGGGTGGGGCTAAGCAGCGAGCGGCGTGTCGACGATGCAGAGAAGCCTGACCAGGGAGCAGCAGCGAGGGGATGGGCTCGGGAGGGCAAAGTGACTGTGGCTGATCGTAGGACCTGGGCCAGAGTCCTGCTGGCTCGGCTGAGCCGCCGGGCAAGTTGCTCAGTGTCCCTTACAGTGATGCTCCAAATGCACCTCTGTAGGCAGAAGGCTTGCGTACCTGGCAGGGCAACAGCGAAAACATTCCTGAAACAAAACAGGTAGCGTTTAGGTAGGCTTGCACTGCTCTAGCACTTCAGTCTCTATTTTCACCGTGGATCTGTAGGCTTCGCGGCTAGCCGAAGGCTGACAGATGCTGCAGGGCAGAATCTGTCCAAAGGAAAACACCCCCACTTTAGGGACAGATCCAACCGGTAAAGAAGGCGCATCGTAGAAGTCCCCCACCACGGGCAGTGGAGATGGACCTAGGCAAGAAGGCAATCAGTGGCCATGCATGACATGGTGTAGAAAGCAGGCAGGCAGTCCGCTTCGTTTCTTTGCTGCGGGCAGTCGAGGGCAAGTACGGGAGGCGTTTCACTCCCCTTGACGCGGCAAAAGCGGGCTGTGCATCGACTGGTCGGCGCAGGACCAGCAAGCCTCGGATGCAGCCGATGCGAGGCGAGCCAGTGAGACGCGCACCCGTTCTTGCTGACGGTGGGAAGGCGGCCGCGACTGAGGTCGTCCGCCACTGGTTGTGGGCCCCTGCCACGTGGGACACTTGCAGCTCGACGCCGTGGCACGATGACCAAGAGGCTATCAGTTGAAGGAACTGGGAGAGTGGCCAGCTGGTCGTGAAGAGCTTGTTGATGAAGGCGTGTTGTCGATTTGAGACGGAAGGCAGACGGCAAATTGTAAGAAGGCGCGGCGTTCTCTAGCCGTCATGGCAAGGGCAAGTTGAGAAAGGGTCTCGAAACAGGCAATGTATTTCTGGGCGTCTTTGGTGAGAAAGGGCCAGGTTCGGCGCACCTCATCCATGTGCCAGGACTCCGCGAACCACGCCATGCTCTGCTTGGTCGTGACCCATCCCCCGACGCCGACCGTGTCTCCCTCGGCCATTGCGTCGGCACGGGCGAGAGCAAGGCATCAACGGCGGGAGTGAAAGGCTGGTCGTGGGGATGGATTCAATCCGAGGCAGCAGCCATCGAAGGCTCTTGAGCTGAGTTGGTGAGTCGGATTTCCGGACATGTGGGATCCGAGAGGCGAATCCAAGTGGGCCCGGATGATTTAGGCTGTGGAGGCAGGTCGGCTTTGCAGCGCACGGGCTTGTTGCCTATCACGATAACGCGTCCCTTCAACGGGAGGATGACTCCTGGCACCAGTCGGCATATGACGGCTCGAGAGTCCAGACTGCGCAAGAAGGCTGGCCACATGCGAGGCGCAATGGAGCAGTTGGAACCAGGAGGGCTGTAGAGTGGGGCGACGTGGGGGCGCAGCACATTGCTGATGTGCGTGGCCCACATAAGAAGGCCAATGCAGGCTTCAAGGTCTTTCCTTGGCACTTTCTTCTTGGCAAGAAGGCTGCGGATTTGGTCGCACAGCATAGCGCGCTTGTGGCTGCACAGAGTTCGACTGTCGCACCAAACAAGGCTGTCCCCTACTGTGGCTTTCTTCCAGCTTATGGGGGCTGCAGGGCTGGCAAGGGCGCGTGTGCTCTGAGCAGGGCTGCTAGCAGGTCATCCACATACAACCACGCTTTGTGTGGCGCGAAGGCTAGGGCATGGTGGGTTATCCTGGTGATAAGGCCTCCCACCCGTTGCCACCAATAGGCAGAAAACTTGGCTCCGAAATGGCAGACGACATATCGGTACAAGACCTGTTCGAACATGAACAGAAGAAGGCCTTGTTCGGAGCTGTGCACTTTGACGCGTTTGTGGTCTGCCTTGAAGTCAATGCTGGTAGGAAGGCGCGGGGGTCAGAGGGCAGAAAAGTGGCACGAACGTCATTGACAGTTGGCATGGCTACCGCCTCCGGTATGCGGCAGAGCGGGTTGACCTGGCTTACCGTGCTGTCAAGGACAAGGCGGGGATCTCTGTTGTCGGCTTTGACTTGACTGAGCTTGCCGACGGCAATGCCTTTGCTTCGGGAAGTCCCCTTCTTCTTCGGCCAGAAGGCGTCGAACCGTGTCCGGGTCCGCGTCGGTTGGCTGAGAGGCATGATCTTGGCTAGGGGCCATAGCCCGGAGGGCTCGATTTCATCGAAGACAGACCGACCGAAGGTATGCAGGTAAGGCACTGTCCGGGTCCTGCCGGAGGTGGGCGAAGGCTGGAAGAAGGTCGAATCGGCTGGCCATCCGCTATCTGGGTCATGTGGTCATAGTCCCATTCCATGACTTCGGCAGGCGATTTGAACGAGGTCGGCTTGGTCTTGGTCTGATAGGGGATGCTCCGGCTGACTTTGGGCAAGATGGGCGAATAGCTTTTTCGGCATATCTCTGTCCGCCCAGACCAACCATGCTTTCATGATTGACTGCATGTCCTTGGGGGATGGCTTGGGACTGCTCCAGTCGGTTATCTGCGAGGGTGCAATCATGACGAAGGACATCAGCAAGGGCCAGGGGTTGCAGCGGTTGTGTTGACAAAGGCAAAGCGGCGAATAGGCCCGCCGCCTCGAGGGTGGTGAGGCTTGCTTCTATACAAGGCCAGGTAGGCAGGGGGGCTGCGCTCATCATGATCCTGCTGGACCCCGGTTCAGGGCACAGGAAGAGGCCTCCATCGTGCACTGCCTCGCAGAAGGCGGCCGTTTGCAGAAAAAAGTGGTCAGTCAAGAAGGAGCAAGGCGGAGGCACCGCATGAGCGAATGGGTTGCAGGAAGCCGCAAGCTTCCTCAACGTGAGGAGCAAGGTCCCCGAGGTCGGCCAGGAGTCCCATGACGGATCGGGACCAGATGGCTTGCAGGAGACGGGCTGCCCGTCTTCTCGACCTTCCTGGGAGAAAAGTCGATAGTGCAGATGTTGGCATCACGAGCATGTGCCAGGCAGGCAGCGCGCAGCGGGGTTGCGGGGCAAACCACAAGGGTCTTAGAGGAAGGGACTACTTCTAAGGGCGGTGGGTTAATAAGTAGATACATAAGTTAGTAATCGATTGTACAGTTTAGTGGGGATGGCTAGTCTAACATAGCAATTGACCTAAGTGCAGTTAGCAAGGTACAATTACAGAAGTTAGCCAAACACAGTTAACGAAGTTAGCATTTTACTAACAGCACCTTAAAACCATGATGATGCCCATGAGGATGATGAAAAATCCAATGTCGCAATGCAGGGCGATTCGCTCGCAGGCAGGATCAGAACATGAAAATTGTGACAATTCATGTGTCGCCATGCAGGGCGATTCGCTCGCAGGCATATAGGCACAACAATCTTTTTTATGGCACGACCAGCATGCTGTCTGCACTCATGCGTTTGAAGAGGCAGGTTCGACTGATCTCGGCCACTCGCATGAACTGGGCTCCGTCCTGCTTGACCCGGAAGAGATTCTTCCCTTGTGGCTCAAGCACACTCAACAGAGCCAGGAGCTCGCCATGCTGCAACCGGCAAAACAACCACACCTCTGCAACGGACCCCGTCTTAAGCAGCACCAGGTCACCCCTCTCGCAAGTCTGTCCTGGGCAGACCTCGGCCTGCATGGCCGACTGCACATGCTCAAGAGTCTGAAACCCGAATGTCTGCCCCAGGTGCCACAGCAAAGTGCCATCAGTGACAGACTTGGGGGACTTCAAATGGGGCCGCATGAAGCCAGCATGCTCAGACAGATCCAGAAGAGCCCTGCCCAAAACATCTTTAAAGAGTGAAGCTTCGAACCAGTCGGTCACTTTCTTCGTGTTGTCAGCAAACTGCTTCACTTGCCGATGCTTTCGTTCGTGTGTAAAACAGGAAATCAGAGGCCTGTCTCGAGCCATCAGGGGAAGATGGAGGCTATAGTGGAACTTCGGTATACAGTGCTGCTCTCCATATGCCTTAAGGAAAGCTTGGCTATGGGCCCGAATCGCATTCTCGAGCTCGTCCGGCGACAGGTTCCCAGTCCGATTGCATTCAAGCAGGAGGTCGAGAACCATACAAATCTTCATAAAGGATCTGATGCATCGCCGAAGTTCGTCGTCCATTGTGTCAAAGTGATGAGTCAGCAAGAAAAGCCGCAGCAAGGGATAGACAGTGATGCACTGCGAAGCACCGGCCTTGAACTCAGAAGGTTTGCTCCTTTTGTCGAACAAATGCAAGATTTCTCTTCTCCGGTTCTTCAGGTTGTGAGGCCATTCGTACTCTGAGATAAAGCTCTGGATCACCTGAAATGTTGCACCCTGCACATGCAAGAGTGGCAAGAGTAAGCTCAATTCCACGTGCAGGAGGCCGCTTACCACATAACAATGCATCCAATCCCACATCAAGCATTTCACAAGCGGCATGCTTTTGTGAGCAAGCACTCCACATGGGTTGAAGTTCAAGCCCATGCTGGACTCGAGCAAGGAAAAATCCTTCTTGCTCAGGATGGGTTGCCTTCTCGCCAGCAGTGCCTGTGCAGTGAAGATCTGATTGTCGGTTCTGCGGACAAACAGATTGCTGTCGATGCATGATATGTCATGCAATTCTCCCGAGTGGTCATTTGCTGGCAGATCACCGTGGGTCTTGCTTGTTATGTTGGCACATAGCGGGCAAACCAAAGTCCCACTGGAGCCCTTGAAGTCGTACATAGATTTCAAAGCTGCCTCGTCTGCAACTACAGTATGCAGTTTCGCGAAGAACATGACCCGTTCCCCAGTTGGCATGTTCAGCAAACAGCCCGACTGGAGGTTCAGGAACGATTCCGAGGAGACCAGAATGTGGGTGAGTGCAGACAGCCCGCCCTGGATCTTGTTGACCACCGAAGACCGAGTCAAGTTCAAAGGGAACCAAAGGTTTTCTTGGCATCGGCCTTCGGCGTCAAACTCGAGAAAACTGAGGTAGTACCCTTGGATCTTCCTGGTGTTGCTGGCTTTTAGTTGGTTGCCAGGACTAATCTCATCATTGTATAAAGCCATGCGCCATGGGCTGGTTGCTGTGCACGGGTACTTCGATAGCTGCCTTTGGAAAAAGGCAGCTACACCAGGCATGGACTGGCAAACATGCCATATCCATGCCATCAGGTTGAGGATCGGCAGCTCTGTCGGCACGATCTTCACCTCCTCGTCTCCAGCTGCCTTTCGGCTCTTCACCTCCACAGGTACTGTAATCTTGGCCACCAAAGGGCCATGAGGAGTCTCTGCCTCCAGCTCGGAATCCCGTGCCCTTTTGATGCCTCGCCGGGAGGCTGAGTCAAGGACTTCAGGGCATGCAGCCACTTCCTTCAGTACTGCCTCCAGAGCACTCTGGCTCACATAGTGCTTTCTGCCGATGGTAGCGAGCGACATAGATTATAAAGATGGCTGCCCGCGAGCAAAATGCCCTGCAGGCACCGGATATTAGAAGTAACAATTCTTACAATAAATATGTTTGTACATACAACATGTGTCAACCTGTCTATAAATCCTTGTCCCCACGAAACCTTCTTCAACACAACAAAAACCTCTGGATGCACGTATGATACAATGTATGCACACGATCTAATACAACTAATTTCTTATAATGGCTGGACTATATCTACCAATATATAATATCACGTATATATATATATATATAATATATGTATATATATATATATATATATATATGTGTGTGTAAGTATGTAATATACATACATATATATATATATATATATATACATATATATATATATATATATATATATATACAGGAGATATTTATACTTGCAATGCAGCATCAGACCAATCTGCAAGCCGATCCGATCACTCAGGTTTACATGCTGCCTGGCAAGACACACACACATGCAGCAGAAGAGGCAACATGATGTGCATAAGTGCACGCCTGCATGATGATCTTTTCCTCCCTCTGTGCTGCAGTCGACGAGTTCCCCACTCATCGAGCCGGTCATTTGAATCGGGCAAGCAGCTACTTACAGAAGCAGCTGGGCCTGCAGCCTGGTGCGAATCTGCATTTGCTGCAACCATTCGGGCGAAGGCTCACCCTTTTCTTCATGGAAAGATTGGCATAGTATTCTCTGCTACCGGCCGGGGCGGCTTTGGCCTTTGCACTGGCCTTTGCACTGGCCTTTGCACTGGCCTTTGCAACGGCATTTGCACTGGCCTTGGCACTGGCCTTGGCACTGGCCTTACTGGCTGCCTTTGCTTTGGCATGGGCTTTGGCCTTTGCCTTTGCCTTGGGCAAGCCTGCAGGCTTCTTAAGAATCCCCTTCTTCTTGTTGACTGCATCTGCAACGAGCCCAGCCTGCCTCAACACTTCTGCCTCGTCGGCCTCGTCGTTTTCAGGATCACTCATCTCCAACTGCACTGCCGGCGAGACACCAGCTGATGCATGGCGGGGGGGTTTTTTTTTCGAAGGTGCGGCCAACCCTCTTTTTTCGGAGGTGCGGCCAAGGATTTGTTCAGGTTGGACACCCAGGATCCTTGTAGAGGGTTCATCGGCGATGTAAAGATTTTGCGCCCCACCACAGCGCCAGCGCTTCGACACGCAGAATCCCTGTAGAGGGTTCATCGGGGTCGTAGAGAATTTGCGCCGCACCACAGCGCCAACGCTTGGAGGCGCAGGATCCCTGTGGAGGGTTCATCGGGGACGTAGAAAATTTGCACCACACCACAGAGCCAACGCTTCGAGGGGCAGGATCCCTGTGGAGGGTTCATCGGGGACGTAGAAAATTTGCACCGCACCACAGAGCCAACGCTTCGAGGGGCAGGATCCCTGTGGAGGGTTCATCGGGGACGTAGACAATTGGCGCCGCACCACAGCGCCAGCGCTTCGAAGCGCAGGATCCCTGGGTGAAGCATCAAAAAAAACTAATCATCAACAACAAATGAAATCCAGGGATCAACAAAAAACTGATTTAAAAAAAAGAGCATCACAAACAAATTAAATTATAGGAAATGAAGCCATTTCCAAAACTATTTGCCTTGGTGGCGGTGGTGGTGTCGTTGATGTCGTTGCTGTCGTCGTTGGTGGTGGTGGTGTCGTTGATGTCGTCGTGTTGTTGCTGCTCTTCGCGTTAAACCCCCTGGAGCGTGGCTGTCTGGCTTTCCCCTTCTTGTGTGTTGCCGAATACGTGTATGTTCATTTCTTCGCGGGCTTACAGAGCGGGGAGTTAATTTAGTCTGAAAAAAGCGGGGGGGTTGGGGGGGGGCGCAGCCCCCCCCATTTGCAATCCTTTTAAATCCTTCAGGATTGATTTTGTCTTCTTTGCGTTAAACCCCCCTGAAGCATTATTGTCTGGCTTCCCCTGCTTGTGTGTTGGCGGATACGTTTTTGTGCATTTTCCGTGGCTTTAGAGAGCGGGGAGTTTAGTCTAAAAAAGCGGGGGGGTTGGGGGGGGCGCAGCCCCCCCCATTTGCAAACCTTTTAAATCCTTCAGGATTGATTTGGTCTTCTTCGCGTTAAAACCCCCTGAAGCATTGTTGTCTGGCTTCATTTTTTTTGTGTTGACGAACACGGTTTTATTTATTTCGTAGCAAACGACCGGCTGGCAAACACGTTATTGTTGATTACTTCGTGGCTCAAGAGAGCTTCCAAGTCATTCATGATTGCTTGTGTTGCTTCGCGTGTAACCCCGCTGAAACAACAACCCAAGAAAATCCGTGTTGTGAATCTGGGTTCTGAACCTGAATTTCCAACCGTCTGTCTTACTTCTTTTCTTTCTTTCTGTTCTCGGTCCTTGCTTTGGTCCTTGTTCTGGGGTGTTTCGTTCTGTCTTCCTGGGTTCTTTTCGTTTCAGGTGGAAAAACCAAGAAAAGCACACCAAATCCGTCCAAAACGTGAGGAAAATAGTGTTTTCCCCAGGAAAACCCATGGAAAAACACCAAACAAAAAAAAACAACAACAAGATCCAAAATAATGGGCCCTCCATATGTATGTATATATATATATATATACACACACACTCTCACTCTCTCTCTCTCTCTCTCTCTCTCTCTCTCTCTCTCTCTCTCTCTCTCTCTCTCTCTCTCTCTCTCTCTCTCTCTCTCTCTCTCTCTCTCTCTCTCTCTCTGTATGAATATATATATATATATATATATATATACATATACACTATATATATATACACTATACTTACTATATATGCTATATATACTATATATACTATATAGACTATATATACTATATATATATACATATATATATATATATATATGTATGCTGTATATACTGTATGTACTATATTTACTATATAATATATATATATATATATATATACCATATATACAATATGTATAATATATATATATACTATATCTACTATATTTACTATACCTACTATATCTCTTATATCTACTATATCTCTTATAACTACTATATCTACCATATCTACTATATCTACTATATATGCTATATCTACTGTATGTAGTATATAAAATAATATATACTAAAGATACTATATAAACTGTATATACTAATACTATATCTACTTAATCTACTACATATACTATACATATATACTCTATATATATATATACATAGTGTATATATTATGTACACTATATATATATATATACGATATATACTTTATACATTATATATACTATATATACTGTAAATAAAAATATACAATATAAACTCTATATACTATATATATATATACTACATATGCGTGGGGGATTGATCTCGACTTGGTTGCTGCTCTCCCCACCAGAGCTGTAATGAATGTAGGTGTGGCTGGCTAGCACTCTCCACAGACTGGACCTTGTCTCTCCCTCTTACTTCCACACGTGCGATCCTATGCAGGCAGAACCGGCGGCCGTTCCTTTTGCACTCACTGCCGGCGGCGATTCGTCTGTGCAACGGGATAGCTCTGATTGCTCAGGATAGAAGACACATATAGCACTTAGCTATGGGCATTGACTTGAGCCAAAACGTTGCGTTGGCGGTCACATAGAAAGGTAAAGATGAGGGATGCGTAGCATGCCCCCTAGAGTCGAGGGACGCGTAGCGTGCCCCCTTCTCTTGCACTTTACACGGTCTTGCTCACAGCTCTTATAGTGACACCTTAGAACTTGACAAGGCATCGCAGTCCGTTCGCACCCCCCATGAGTTGCGTCTCCGACGCTGCTCACCCGGAAGATGGCACGATAGGACAACAGAAAATGTTCCGCCGCAACGTTGACATTGAAAATCAGAGCTTTGCATCCCAATTAGAAACGTTGTGACACTCATCTACGTCAGTAACGATCCCCTGAAATGGCAAACGAATCAGGCGTCACCGAAGAAAGAAGCATTCGCGATGGCATTCCATGGGCGAAGCTCAGAGGTCACGAACTGATAGGCGAGGAAGACCAAGCGTTGATTCACCTCCATCTTCGCGTGGTCGCAGGATCGCGGTCCCAGGGCCGGAGGTTTTCCTCTGGATACTGTTCCCGATGCTTTCCCTTGTCCTTGCCTTTGTTTCGGCCCTTGCCGGCGGTGTAGTCGTAGTAGGAGTTGGAGTTCCAGCCTCCATGTTGCTCACCTCCGGTTCTCCCACGCCCTTTTGAAGGTCCCTTGGATGAAGAAGCGCTTTCACGTTCCTCTGCAGTGACAGGCGTGTCCAGGATGGATGTACCACCTGGAGGAAGATAGTCAGCGGCCGAAATGTGGTGTAGGGCTTCAGTACGCTTGGTCGTCGGGTTTTTCTGTCTCTCAGCCTTGGATCTGTTCAATCTGTAATCTCTCCATGAAATGCGCAGGCATTTGCACACTGTGGTCCACCAGCAAGCCGATGGTCTGGACTGACTGATCAGAATGAGTCAGCAGAATACCGACGGGATCGATGTACAAGAAGTCCACTGGTCCAGTTGGCGTTGGTCGTAGCACTGAGAATTGTTGGTGTCCCGTCACCATTGGAATCACCTCGCACAGGACGTTCAGGCAACAAAAGTGCATAGCCTTCACATCTTCATCCCTTTCGCTCTTCAAGTAAGTAGTAGGGTTGAAGTTGTCCCTGCCAATTCCCATCATGTTGGCTCCCCGTGTAAGCAACGAAAGCATCTGGTTCGTCCGGAAGCGCTTCAAGGTGTAAGTCCCGTTGGGATCATACTGCTTGAGGTTCTCAGGCTCCTTGGCAAAGCGAATGATCTCCTCATCAGTCACATCCTTGCTCACACCCGTTTCCCTATCCACTGCCGCCAAAGATCCCCACTTTCCAAGCACATCATAGCGTTGGCCAAGCGCGAAACTTTCCCTCATCTGAAACAACGGCATAGTCGCCCACTTTGCGAATCCTGACCAAGCCTTGTAGATGGATCTGCATACCACGTACGCCATGTACGAAAGAGCGGTCATGTTCGCGTCAATGCAATGGGCATTCCGCTTTCCAGAATAGTAGGATGGCTGCATGGCGGTACGTGCAAGTTGTAGCTCAGGATCGATGTTCAAAGACTGGCCGGTAACGAAGACGGGACGACGTTCCTGTGCAATTGCTTCTGGTACTGCGTCATCAAAGTCCTCTCCAGGCTCTATGTCCATTTCTTCATCAGGTTCCTGTTCTGGATCGTCCTCCGCGATGACAGATGGTTCTGGGATTTCTTCAGGTTCCGCAACGGTCTCTACCTCCATGGCTTCCTGCTCCTCTTCGGGCGCCTCAGGCACTGCGGCTGCTGCGGCTTCCATTGTCTGAGCAATGAAGTCACTGGGGATCTCCGTAGGAGTCTCCCGTTGTGGAGAACCTTGGTAATATCCGCTCGAAATGAACTGTGACCAGCAAGACGTGCATCGGGAGAAACATGCTGGAACGATGTTGTAGCATGCCGGGCATACCCTCATTCTCCGTCCATCCTCGTCTCTGCGTAGGTCTTCGGGTCGCCAATTCTTGATGACAAACTTGATTCCTTTGTCCATGTAGTGATGCCGAACCGTGTTCTCCCTGTGGGACTCCAGGACAGTCGTGAGGTCTCGAATGATCTGCTCCTTGCTTGTGTCGTGGGGTCCAGGAGGCATCTCGCAAAGCAATTCCATGATCTTGCTTGGCGTTCGGTATCTCTCGAACTCAGGAAGCAACGGTGATGCATTGTAGTCCAACACCAGCTCTTTCTCCAACCTTTCATCGTAGATCTTTTCCACCAGAGCGAAAGAGTGTGTATCTCGAGGATCAGGGACGCAAAACCATACCTCCTTGACGAAATGGAAAGGTATCGTTCGACCAACGATCATGATGCCGCTGTCTGTGATACGTCCATCCTCTCGTGCAAGATCTTGCGATGGGACATGAAGGACCGCCAATGGCATGTGCTTGGCGTCTCGTCCATGTACTCGCATCTTGGTCGTCGCGTTCCGGTGATCGAACGGCGCAAACACCCCCCAATAGCTGTGGAGTCTGCCGCCTTGGTTGCCTCGGAATTGGCGCCTATGGTCGAAGTCCCCGTCGGGGTCCTCCGAACCAGGCATGATGCCTTGCGTGACAATGGAATCCAAGTTGCGGCATGCCGTAGCGTGGAACGCACCTCCAAGACGTTGCAAGAGGGTCATAGATGGAGATATTGCGAACCTGTTCTTGTCCAACTGAAGCAAGTTGTTCTGGGGATCTGAGTGCGCAGAGTGACCACTCGTAGCCCGAACTGCCCATGGCTTCACCCAGCCGTTGCATATGTTCAGGTACCTCTGGCCATGCCGGCAATGATCGTTGTTCTGGATCTCCGTGATCTGGTCCTGAACCGATACCAACCTGTTCGAACCTGCTGATCCAAGAACTTCCGTGCCGGGGTCCTTCACTCTCACACCCAGGAACTGCAACCGAATCTTGGCCTTGTTGCGTTTCGTGGCTGCAATCATGTTCCCTTGGAACAATAGCTGAAGTCTTTCATTGTACACTCTCTTCTTCTGTTGATCATCGGTCCTTGAGACCCCTTCGGTGATGCGTCTGCTTTCATGGGTCCATAGTGGCTCATGCCTCACCAAGTCTTCGATCATCACCCATCCTCCTTCATCACATTTGATGACACTGTTGAATGCCACCTGGCACCTGTTGTCAAGCCATTCCGAGCCTGGGCGCCTGGCGATTCTGTGGCGCAAGTCAGACTGGATGCATGATAGCGCCCAATCCGCGTTCAATCTGCGCTGACGGGTGATGTTGCGAAGGACAACTTCGTTCACGATGTCCCACCGATTGTTGATGAAGCTTGCACCCTTGGTTGGGATCAGGTCGAGAATCCCGCACCGGATTGGCCTTCCGCCGCCGATGGATTCATAGCCTGCATTGGTGTAGCTATGAGTGTTTTCATCGTAAGCAAAGCTAGGACGGTCTCCTCGTTGAGGTAGGCGTCGGTCGCGATGGTCCGAAAGCTGCTCAATGATGTCCACCACTCGCTGGCTATTCTCTGGTCCCGATTCCTGCAGTGGTACGCCACAAGCATCATGTAGGCCCCGACGGTTCTCCACATCCGTGCAGAGATTGTGTTTGTTCTCATAACGGATCAAGACCACATCACCCCGTACGGCTTCGCCTCCGCGTCGCGGTCGGGCTTTGGCCTTGGGTCGTCGGTCCGAGGATGCAACACTCACATGATCTGTGGTGTCAACGTCCATTGGCTCAGCCTCTTGTGTAGGTACTCGACGTGGATATCGAAGAAGACTTTCCTTGATAATCTGGACGCCTCGAAGTACCAGATCCCGGGTTGCAGCATTTTCTGTGCAATTGGACAGAGTGTGTAGATCACTGCCACAAGCGACACAGAACGTGATGCGGTCGCTTCCGACTGACATTTCGCCCTGAGCGAGTACGCCAACATAGTCCTGAAGCTGCGCGACAAATCCTTCACGAATTGCATGCCTGGGATCAGGGCCTTCTGCACCTTGTTCTTCTTCGGGTTGCGCATCCACATCTACATCCTGTGCAGGTATTGGTGGAGCAACTGAGAACCCTGGATCGTCCGTGACGTTGTCAGCGGCCTGTGTCTCGTCGGTTCTCGCAATCTCTACAGGGTAGATATCACCATCGACGATCACTGTGAAATCAATCACGAGGTCAGCGGACATGTTGTTGACGATCTCAGCGACTGCTTCATTCTTCTTGGGCGGTGTCCTTTTGCGCGGGGAGTCAACCGTGATCAGCTCGATGGCTTCGGCCGACGCGTAGCGGAAGAATGATCTTTCGATTCCCCTCGCGCACGCATTTGCTCCCTCAAGGCCACCCCAATTCGGAAAATGACTTGGGTGTCTCATTGCAATTGTAAGAAGCCCGAGCGCCAGCTCCACTGTGTCACCCAGGAGCTCTTCCTTGGGCAAGACTGACCCTCTGTAGCATTCTTGGCGCTCTTCCGGAGTCAAAAGCATCCTCATGAAACCAGCATAAGCGCAGTTCCCGGCGTCGTAGTAGCAGATGTAGCATGTCTTGCCTTCGGAGTCGTACCCTCTGTCCCACGCCAACTGTTTGGCCTTTCCCCATGCCGCGTACTCGATGGCCTGACTGGCTGTGATTCGGAGACCACCGTAGTGAGAAACCGTCTTGCCGATGTCTTCATAGACCATCTCTGCACAAACTTTGAGGAACTCCTTGATGTCCACGCGAGGATCCACGAATTGAAGCCTCAGGTCATAAAGGTGCTTTGCGCAAGCCAAGGTGTACTTCTGGGACGTGATCAAGTCATTGAAGGAGCTGATTTGATGCTGCATCTTCAAGGCTGAAGTATGCGCGCACCCAATGCAGTGTCCAGGATACCCGTTTCCGGTCGGCTTGAAGAAGGCTTGTGCGTAGCACTCAGCCAACTTCATTGCTTCACATCCAGGGCAATAGAACGTTCTCCCTTTGACATAACCAGTGTTCAGGGTCGCATAGGTGTCGATCCTGAACCAGTAGTGCCTGTTGTCGTAGTAGGCTTCGGGAACGGTCATGGCGATGTCAAAATCCTGCCAGGTGACTGTGGACGATTCAGCGACCGTGTCACCCTGGGCACCCGACCTGATCTGTTGCTGCTGTTCCCCCGTAAACCATGTCTGCGAAATCTTGGTGGACGTCTTGACTTCACTCTTGTCCTCCCAAATCTCGACAAGCGACGGGTGAGCGACTGAGTCGGTTCGGACTGTTTCGTCCCATGAGCGAACTTTCGATGCCTCAACAAAGCACGTGGATACCATCTTCTCGCAGAACAGCTGCTTCTCGTAGATAGCGAGGCCCAATTTGAACCTGACCCGATTGTCCGGTGGTGGCACCTTTTCGACTGACAATGTATGCACGCCTGACGACGCATGTTTCGCCTGGCTGTACATTCTTGACCAAAACGAAGATCCATGAATCACCACGCATGCTCGGGCCCGCAACTCCAGTTCAATATACATTCCCAGCGCGTGGAAGCCGTTGAACATAGAAGCTTTCTGTCGAAGGTAATTGCTGGCTGCTCCTACGAACCGTAAGTCATGATTGATGTTGACAATTGGAGGGCGCGTGGTACGCTTCCCTGCCGCAATGATAGGGTCAACGTACGTGACCTTGAGCTGTCGCTGCAAGTCAGCACGAATCGCTGCTCCGTCTCCGACCTCACTCATCGGAAATGATATGTTCTCGATGAGGATCGCCTGGAGAGACAGATGGTAGTGCAACGTGACGGTTGCAAGCTGCTCTTCAGTCAAGCCATCCAATGTCTCATTCACAGATTCCAACGATCCCTTTGTGACTTGGAAGTTGTAGTTGGCACCTGCGGTGATCGACGGGCTCACAATGTAGATCTCACTCCATCCATGCATGACGAGATTTTCTCTCACTGTATGCGATGATCCTCTGGTCCTTGCGACCATGTCAAAGTCTTGGACGAGGATTGTGCATTGAGAGCGCATAGTCGCGGCATCAGGCTTGCCACCCATACCCAACTATTGCGAAATCCGTTCAGCGTGTTCATGGTATTGATCCTTGCTTCTGCCGGAATTTCATCGTTGTCGACAAGATCGTTGTCTGCCTCGATCATCACAGCCGAGGTAAGCATTGGAGGAGAAGGAAGATGCACGCACGACACCAATGCCAATGCATGGTACAGCCGCGAATACATCCGTAACCACATCTTCGTGCTCAGCTTCACGTAGACCTTCAGGTTGAGACCCTTGTCGTCACTTTGAGAGACGGAACGAATCCTTGCCAAGTAGGTCACCAGTCTTCTGACGTAATGCTGAATCGGTGTGGTCCCCACGTCGTGGTTGGCCACGAACTTTGGCGTCTCATCAATGGTAGGTGGGTACTCGTCTTGATCACGGGTCGTCGCCAGCAAGCTCGAGCGACAGCCCTTTTCATCGATGTTGACATAATGGTACCAACTTTCCTGAGCGCCAGCGGGGATTGGAGCTTCCTCCCATGTCGGTTGCGATGGTTCCTCTTCCGGTTGCGAAGTCGATGGTTGTGGAGGAGGTGCCGCAGAAGATGATGACGCCGATGCCGTTGCCTCGTCCGTCCTTGCCCTCTTTGGTCCGTGGCTAGGGGTGGCTCGAGGCTCAGCAGCGGATCCTTGCGATTGTCCCGGCGTTCTTCCATGCTCAGGGTGCACGATTCCTTCCGGTTCGAGGTTGCTTGCCGTAGGCATCGCAACTCTCCCCGTTGAGTACACCCAGCTAGGATGCCGTTGAAGATTGGGCGGAAATAGGCCATCATCTTGCATAAGCGGACTTGGTGCCCCCATCTGTTGGAATTCTGCTTCCCATATGCTCAACGTGGCGCGTTTGGTAGAGCAGTCGACCACATACCCAGATTCAACTCCGCACTGATTCCAGGTGTAGCTACGGAACGCATCCGGCAATTGGAAGCCGTTCCTGTCCTGATCTGCACATACAGCATCCACATGGTGCTTGAGGAAAGCATACGTGGTGTAGTCGGAATCAGGGAGCACATCGTTGGACCATCTGTAATGCGGGTGTCCAGTTTCTGGATCAACCCATGATACGTAGGAATGAAGCACGTGGAGACAGACACTGAACGCCTGGAGCGAGTTCATCGCAAAGGCGAGCGGATGTCCCATGCCTTGAGGCATTGTGCGCATCATCAAAGCCAGCTGGTGAACGTTGAGTGGCGTAGCGCCATCGTTGCTCGCTGCACATTCTTGGTTGTAGGTCCGTAGTCCATACCCAGTGTGTTTTGCGAACATGTACATCAGCTTGCACACCCTACATAACGTAGGCTCCGCCAACAGGTCTGATTGGTCAGGTGCTCTACCCGACATAGGCAACTTGTGGTAGTAGTCCTGATTCACCGTATACCATTGTTGAATTCTCGTGTCTGTCACAGTCTGGTAGGGCGTCTCCACGGAGTTGATGAGAACGGCGAGGTTGTAGTACCCGTCCGCACTGACGATGTTCCTTGTTGCAGTGTTCAAGTCGAACCGAACTTGCTTTCGTTCTTGTTCCAGTTCAACCACAGCCAATTTTGCATCATCGCGGATCACTTCCTCATCCACCATAAACCTGGTGATGGCATTGAACTTCCCCTCGTAGTCAGCAACAATGTGTTTGAGACCTCCACCAAACTTGATGACCATGGCGAGTATCTCCCCATAGGGTTTGTCCATGTACTCCTCAGGGGCAGCAAATAAGCAAGCTTTGAGGATTTCTCGGACTCGAATGGAAAGATCCCCTCCTGGCGACAGATTTGCACACGTGAACAGCAAGACCAACGGAGGTGCTTTGAACGCTGCCCATGTGCGAATGAGATCATTGTCGACCACTTTGTCTTTCGTAATCTTCGGCGGGAGCGAGACGCTCTGCGACGGATCCCCAGAATACATCTCCAGGAACTTGTGGAACTTCAGAAACGTTCGCATCATCCCACCAGACGGGAAAACTTCTTCGTGGTCCACTCCTTCGAAGGCCAGCTCGTAGGCATTGTAGCTTTCAGCCATGGCTCGGGTTTCGGTCCTTCCTCCGTAGGAGGGAAGTCCCTACACCCTACTCGACTTCACGGTTCCGGGTTCTCCGTAAGAGGCACCCTTCCCCGATCCGTCTGGTCAGACCTTAGTTGTTCCTTAGTTGGGGCTGTCTAGTAGCCCCTTCATCAGCGTCTACACACTGATGTTGCTGCCATGCAATGTCCTCAGATTCATGTGCAACATGACTGACACTGACATGAGCTCGAACAAGGCTGCGAACATTCCTCGCAATTGACCGCCATGAGACATCAATGCGCTGCGACAAACTGCTCTTCGAATCATGGTCCAAGCAATCATCCGGTCTCATCACCAAACGATCCGCTTCAGGCATGTTAGAGAACATGATCCTGCGTCCACCACCATCGCCATCAGCACCAACATGATCATCAACCTTAACCTTCGTCACCTTGCCACTTGAAACAAGAGCATGCAACTCTGGCCAAGACCAACATGAACATGAAGAAGGCATGTCAAGCGAAAAATAGACGTCGGAAAATTCCGCACACTTCTTCAGCAGGCGTTTGAGAGATTTCAAGACACTTCTGAAAACCTTGTACTTCCCACCAGAACGTTTCTCACCCCCCACGCAAGCCCCTTCACTACTTCCAGGACCAGCACCTGATCGCAAAAGCGATGCCACGAATAGCACAGGTGTGCGCAGGTCGTTCCGGCACGCATCCTTCATCGTACCGATAAGGTTGTCCTCATCGGCTTTGGAGCTGATCAGCTCCTTGCAAGTTATGCGAGAGCAACCCTTAGTGGACTTAGGCACGGCGTAGCCATTACCCAAGCCACAGAGGTCAACAATCATGCGGTCTGGCTTTCGTCCACCAGCCTTCGACGGCATGGCTACCAATCTCCCATCGCCAGTTGCCTGAAATTTCAAGGCTTTAAGCAATCTTCTGGAGATTTGGCTAGTCAACTCGCATTTATCAGATCGATCCTTAGCGTCCGAATCAGTCATGTGCAAATGTTTGGACGAGCACACATCAGACGACTTAGGATGCAACGCGACGTTTGCGGCAATGTACTCCCATTCATCCTTGCAGTAGCCGAGCTCAACGGCGGTTCCAGGAGATACAGGATCCCGAAAGGTATAACGTTGCCCGTGAGTGCATCCTTGGATCTTGATGCTCTTCCACATGGCATCTTCCTGAAGTCCCTTGTACTGCTTGGTTTCCTGGACTGGTACTCGAGGAGGTACTTCGATGATGATTTGGAACCCCCATGATGCCGCTCTGCGCGCAATTCTTTGGACGACCTCCCCCCATGGGTAGTCTGTCCGCAATTTGGCCCTTTCAGGGTTGTCAGCGATTTTCCGACTCAGCCACGAATTCTTGCCCAACACCCCTGCACCAATGAAGATTACGGAGTTAGGGTTGTCCTTCCTCACTTCCACCACATCAAAGATGTAGGCGCACATGGCGTCGTCAACTTCTCGCCCCATACTCAGAACATTTACTTGCAGCCCAGGGTCATAGTGAGAATCGGGAGCATGCTGGGCGATGCAATCCTTGCCTGGAGCATACTCGTTCCACCAGTTCTCCTCATCGACTCCTATCAATGTCCATACCGTCACTGGCTTTGGAGCATCTTTGATAGTGATACGGTACTTCCACCGGCTGTAAGGATTCTTGTAAGCATGGACCAACCTTCCATCGTGGTCGAGGAATTGGATCACCAGACCCTCCTTGGGCTTGTTTTCGGCGAAATTGACCACGTGAGGCACAATTGCTCCATCATATCCTTGATATTCCTTTTCTGTTCCGCCGCATCATGCCATACATCTTCGTACACCGACGACCATTGGTCATAACCAAATTGAGAGGCTTGACTTTTGGACTGGCCGTTGAAACAAAATCCCTGGTGCAATGTAAAGCCCTGGTACCCCCCATGGATGGCACGCGCCAGTGTGACAACCACCGCTCGCCATTTGGCGGGCAGGGCGCGCACATAAGACTGGCCTAGAGGCGGTTCAGGAGGAGGCAAAAACGGCGGCGCAAGGACGTCCGCAATGGCGGCGGGGCGCAAATGCCCCCGTACCGGATGGTACTGAAACACAGCACGCTCCACATAGCGGTCGAACTTGCCCGGTGTGTCAAGGATAGCAGCACGATCCTCCATCTGGTGCCACTGCCCTTCACGAAGAATCCAAGTCGACCGAAGGTAACGACCAGGCGGCAACGCGGAAGGCGGCCCCCGCAACATGCGCGGGAACTTGACAACCAGGATGGGGTCCACACTGTCATGTTCTTGCAAGCCTTCCTTACTCGACAATCCAGCGCGATACAACACCTGAGGGAGGATCGGCGTCTGCGTGTAAGGAAAACAAGGCACCTCGCTCTTGAACGAGTAGTGCTGCTGACCCTTCTCATCCGTGCTTTGGGTATGAGTAGGCCGCATCAGATCCATAATCTCTTGGGAGCCGATGAGATCCGGCGGAAAGATGTTGATGAGCTGACACGCATGTGTCCAGGACACGGAATCCTTGAACGACTTGGTGTGTATGTCCGCGGACATCTTGGCAGTGACCTCATAGGCAAGAGAAACGTAACCTTCCTGAAAGATAGAATGCATCCATCCAATGCAGATACCGTGGGTACGTTCCAAGTGACGCATAGTCGGATTCTTGCCCGTGCGAATCACCCCGATCATGGTCTGGTTGTCGTCGTAGAAGACGAAGTTGGGGTCTTGCCCCCCAAGCTGCTGCCACAACGTGATAGCAGGCAATCCAAGACGTGACATGGCAAAGTCGGCCGCGACAATCTCGGCCTCAGGTGTGGAATGGACTCAAGCATCCCTGCCTTTTGCTAAGTCCCGCCAAGGGAAATCGTGTGTGAGAACCTTGAATGTGCAAGTGAGCACCGGAGGTAGATTTCAAACTTTCTCCACAACCTGCATAGTCCGCATCTGCAAACAGCCCGATGGACGAGTCCTCCAAGGAGTTCCCGACCCATCCAATCATCATGTGATGTTTGGACTGGTGCACATAGGCCATGAGATGATGAAGAAGAGCATCCTCCTTCTTGGTCCATTTCGTGATCTTGCGTGCGAGATTGTTGATACTACGCAGAAGATCAAAGCGGCAAATGCGCGCGGCATAAAGCAATTTCATGAGAATGCTGGCTGCCTGCGGAGCAAGTGCACCGCGATTAGCCTCGTTGATTTCCTCTTCCTCGGGCGCCTTGGGAATAGGTGGAGGCGGAACGAGCCGACCATCCTTATCAACAGGCATGGTGTGTCCACACCACGTGCATCGATGGCTTTTACCTGACTGTGCCGGAGCGCGAGCTGGGTGATTCTTAGTCTCCTCAGCCGGACTCGGCGATGGTACCGTCTTGAATTTTGTCGGATCGAACCCAGTCACGTCGCAGTACTTCTTGACTGTCATGTCCAGGTACGTCTCCATGTCGTAGGTAACGGTCTGCACCTTCGTTTTGTCATGCAACGTTGCCTCGCCCTTGGAGATGCGACAACCCAGATACAAGCCCAGCGGCGTTTCTTCTTCCAATCGAAGTTCTTGGCGCAGCATGTCCCAACCCTTGGGTAGATTCTCTTTGGGTCCTGCCATCTTGAGATCATCCACGTAGATGACAAGCAAGAGCTTCATTTGCGGGTGAAAATACAATGATGGCCATTCATCGCCAATCGGCTTGAATCCCACTTTCTGTACCGCGGTGTGGCAATGTTGTTCCCACATGGTTCCTGCGTCAGGATGTCCATATAGAGCTTTGATCAGGCGGCATACCGGCCTACGGAATTTGTGCCGTTTCGCAGATGGATGCCAGGCTTCATCAGGCAGTTCAACCCAACATGGAGTGCCCGATAGTCGCGCCTGAATGTATGCTTGGATAGCATCCGCCATCTGGACATCGTTGCCAGGAAGGCATCCGTAGTAATCTGCCCACCGTGAGGCGTCAAACGTAGCCGGGGAATTCCCCAAATCCTGAAACAATGCGGCTTCCATATTCTGGTCTTTGACCTGATCACCGAGTAGTACACCTCGCCCTTGAACTTCCTGGCAGGATCGTCCTCTTTGAGCTGATAGTTCTTCTCGTATATCAGTCCATGTACTCGCGCCATGTGTACTTTCTCACCTTTCTTCTTTGCCTCAGCGACGACGTCGTCATATTCACGCGTAGTTGAGAAGTCAAACACCTCTTGGTCCCACAATCCCTTCCATTCTTTCATGAAAGCTTCCATGGCCTTGGGATTGTTGATCATCTCCTTGCGTGTGACGGGTCGAGTGACCATGGCATTGAAGCACGATCCTCCTGCATGGTTCTTTTCCCGATGTACGTTTCTGTGAGAAGTCGTACACGGCATAGAAGGAATCCAGTTATCATCCATGACCATATGCGCCGGAACGGCCGGCACGACATCTGCCAAGAATTGTTCCTGTGTATATTGATCCACATAGGACTGTGCCCATGACCAACCATCGTCGTCATCAACGGACACGTTGAGTTGCAGATCAATTTCTTCACACGGGACAATCTTGGGAAAGATCATGTTGTCTAAAATCTTGGTGACTATCTTCTTTCCTATCACAGCCTTCTTCCGGTCTTTCTTGGCAACTCGAGCTTTGTCTCGCTTTTCTTTCTTGTATGCTGCCTTCTTCTCCGTTTCGCTCATCTTCTTCCATGCTTCCGGAGAATAAGAATGGATAGGTCGCCGTGTAGGAAGAGTTCGTCGACCGTCACTTCGGATCTTATACGGAACTCCCCTTTTGTCGATCTTGCAGGCTTCACCGTCATCGGTGAGATATACAATGCCGTCCCCTTTCTTCCCCGTACTCCAATGTTCAATCTCCTCGGGAGCCAACTTCTTTTCTTTCAAGATCTTGATAATCTCTCCAGGTTCTTCGATGTCTCCTTCGGGGATGAGTCTACCGGTTGGACCGACTTCGCGGGGCGATCGTCGATCTTTCCCAGTGACCTTTGGTTCAGAAGGAGGCGGTGCTGCACGTAGACCCAGCTCTTCGTCTAGTTCTTCGAGTCTTTTGTCTCCTATGGCATCAATAGCTTCATGTTCTGCTGACTTGAAGACTTCGCCGAGCGGCTCCGTCTCTATGTCAGATGGATCTATGTCCTGTAAGTCAGGATCTTCTCCGGGATCCGGTGGAGGAAGAAGTCCATTTGGATCATCGTCATCCCCGTCGCCACCATTTCCTCCGGGCGGACCGTCATCACCGTCATCGACGTCTTTTATCTCCTTGCCAGCGAGGTCAACGTTGTCCCTGAGTCCCTCAATGGTTGAATTCATCCTTTCGTACTCGGCTTTCAGGGGAAACGTTATCTCCTCTGGGAAGTAGATAACTTCTGTCTCGTACGGTCTCATCAACTTCCTGGGAACAGATGCGTCCATCGACAAGTTCGCGTTGGCAAATTCCTTCATATCCCAAACGCGATACTTCTTGGACCACCCTTGACCAGCAGTGATGATGTATCCGGCAAAAATGCCTGGAATCCCCTTTGGATCGAATTTGTTGCCATATGTCTTCGGCCTTGTGTCCGTCGGCTTGAAGAAAACTTTGGCACCAAAGGGTATGGCTTTTCCCTCGAAGTCCTTTCCAGTCATTCGCTTCCATGCTGAATCACCATCGCCCTCCACGTCTTCAACGTTGAGGTTCTGCATCACGCAATTAAGCGCAAAGGACCAGTATTGAGCGGGCAATCCGGCGTGTAGCATGGATGCTGCGACTGTGTTGATCACTTCTTGATTTGATCGTTCAGCGAGTGAATTGTTACTGGGTTTCCCTGGAAGGGAATGATCTATCACGATCTTCAACTGCGCCATAGCTGAATCGAACTCTGGTGCTTCATCACTATACGCCATATGAATCTTGCGTCTTCCCATAAGGCGTCTGATGGCCATGACGACTTCATCAGTGCTCCTTGAAGCCGTGGGAATCGCTGCGATCATTTTGGTGGCGATGTCTCTGATAACTAGAACTTCACGTGCTCCGTCATCGAGTCCGATGCCTGCTTCGGCGGCCTTGCGCATGTCAAGGAAGTCGAACGTCACAAGATCTCCCCAGTGTTTGATCACACGTTGAAATGCACCTCGTTGTGTTCGCAAGTGCTTCATCTTCGCGCGTATGCACGATTCGCAATATGGATTGCGGTAGCGATGAGTACACAGATGTGCCAACGTCTTGGCTTCGGCTTTCAGTGTTCCGACTCTGGCCTTGCGGCTCGGCGCACCGTCGCCTTCTACATCAATGATCACCTCATCGTCACCATCCAATGGAATTTCACCCACTCCTTTTCCTTCGTCGTCGTCCGGAGGGCGTCCGGCCTCGGACTCTGGTACTTCTTCTATAGGAGGTTCTTGGGGTTCAGGATCAGGAGGTCGTTCGTGATCATCACCTTCTTCTTCTGCTTCAATCTCGCTCGGTGCAGCTTCAGCGGCAGCTGCGACGCTGACGTCAACATTACCCGCTGTCAACGCACCCTTGAAGATTTCGGTGATCGCTTTGGCCTCCGGATCATCATGAACCAATGACTTGGAACTCCCGGCACGAACGTACGGGATGTCACCGTTCACGAACAGAGATATTCTCTTGCCCTGCGGGTTGATCATGAATGGTTCCCTTCCGGGTGGCCACACAAACCCGTAGTTGAAGTTCATACATCTCTTACCTATGGAAAGCACCGACGGTGTGTCGTCCAACACATAAGCGTTGATCGGTTCCTCGAACGACTCAGTCTGGAAATTCGACACGAGATCGGTATCGGTGATTCCATTGGCTGTCTGAAATGATATGGGCTCTGGAGTCACGAGTGTTTCGAGACTGTGCTTCTCGATCTTCTTCTGAGATATGAGGTCATGACCACACCCAGTGTCCATGAGAAACTTGATCTTCTTCTTGAGGATGACTGGTTGAACCATGCATTTGAATAAGCCCTGATTGATGATCCGTTTGCTGTGTGCAGCATCGAGTTCGCGCTCAACGATGGAATCCTCACCGTCGTAGAACGAAACTTCTTCCACTCGAGACGTTCATGGGATTCGTACGAATGAAACTCGATCTCCGCATTGATCATCATCATCGTCAACCATGTCTCTCATGATCTGTGCCCTCAATCTCGCTTTGTGCTTGGCGAATTCCAAGCTCACGGCGCGGTCCTCATCATTGATAAACGCTTCCATGTCGACGTACTTCACCTTCCGCTCTTTGTCTTTCTTCGATCTTCTAGGACACGAAGAAATGAACTTCACGTCGTTGGCAAATGTCACATTGAGCTTTATCACTTTTCGGGTCGACGTAGTCGTTCCCGAGGATTCGTCATCTGTTGAACAATCCGAATCAGCGTCGCTGTCAACGGATGGACAATCTGACTCTTCCTCATCTTGTCTTGAAGATCGCTTCCATATAGCCGGAGCTGATGGATTCCACCTTCGACACAATCTGATGGCGGGTGCTGCAGGAAGTGCCTTGGCCTTGGCATTCGGCTTCGCTGGAGCTGCCTTCGCTTCGGATTTAGCTTTAGCTTTTGCCTTTGGTTCCGGAGCTGGGGTAGCTGCTGCCTCATGCTTGAAGGGACAATTCTCTCTTGAGCACGAGCCTGTGTTCTTGAACG
>CAJNDT010006213.1:0-108944 GCA_905221615.1 Symbiodinium sp. CCMP2592
AGTGTGGACCCTATCATGGTTGTCAAGTTTCCGCGCATGTTGCGGGGGCCGCCTTCCGCGTTGCCGTGCCGTCATCCCTGATCAACCTGGCAAGTCTGACCGCTACGTCGAGCGTGCCGTCTTTCAGTACCATCCGGTACGGGGCAGCTTGAGGCCGGCCGCTAGTTCGGAGGTCCTTGCGCCGCCGTTTTTGCCTCTTCCTGACCCGCCATTGGGCCAATCCTATGTGCGCGCCCTGCCCGCCAAATGGCGTGCGGTGGTTGTCACACTGGCGCGTGCCATCCATGGGGGGTACCAGGGCTTTACATTACCTCTTTGTTTCAACGGCCTGTCCAAAAGTCAAGCCTCTCAATTTGGCTATGACCAATGGTCGTCGGTGTATGAGGATGTATGGCATGATGCGGCTGAACAGAAAAGGGAATATCAAGGATATGAAGGAGCAATTGTGCCTCACGTGGTTGAATTTGCGGAGAACAAACCCAAGGAAGGCTTGGTGATCCAATTCTACGACCATGATGGAGGGTTGGTCCATACCTACAAGAACCCTTACAGCCGATGGAAATACCGAATCACCATCAAAGATGCTCCAAAGGCAGTGACGGTGTGGACATTGGTGGGAGTCGATGAAGAGAACTGGTGGAACGAGTATGCACCTGGTAAGGACTGCATTGTGCAGCATGCTCCCGATTCTCATTACGACCCTGGATTGCAAGTGAATGTTCTGAGTATGGGGCGAGAAGTTGACGACGCCATGTGTGCCTACCTCTACGATGTAGTGGAATCAAGGCAAAGCAACCCTAACTCCGTGATCTTCATTGGCGCAGGGGTGTTGGGTAAGAATTCATGGTTGAGTCGGAAAATCGTCAACAACCCTGACAGGGCCAAATTGCGGACTGACTACCCATGGGGGGAGGTCGTCCAAAGAATTGCACGCAGAGCGGCCTCATGGGGAAGCCAAGTCATCATCGAAGTGCCTCCTCATGTACCTGTTCAAGAAACCAAGCAGTACAAAGGACTTCAGGACGACAACGCGTGGAAGAGCATCAAGATCCAAGGATGCACTCACGGGCAACGTTATATCTTTCGAGATCCTGTAGTACCTGGAACCGCCGTCGAGCTCGGCTACTGCAAAGATGAATGGGAGTATTTCGCCGCAAACGTTGCGTTGCATCCTAAGTCGTCCGACATGTGCACAGCTAAGCATCAGCACATGAGTGATGCAGACGCTAGGGACAGGTCAGACAAGTGCGAGTTAACCAGCCAAATTTCCAGAAGATTGCTCAAAGCCTTGAAATTTCAGGCATCGGGCGATGGGAAGTTGGTAGCTATGCCGTCGAAGGCCGAAGGGCGCAAACCCGACCGCATGCTCGTTGACCTTTGTGGTTTGGGCAACGGCTACGCCGAGTCCAAGTCCACTAAGGGATGCGCTCGCATCGTGTGCAAGGAGCTGATAGGTTCCAAGGCCGATGAGGATAGCCTTGTCGGTGCGATGAAGAAGTTGTGCCGGAACGACCTGCGCACACCTGTGCTATTTGTGGCATCGCTTTTGCGATCAGGTGCTGGTCCTGGAGGTAGCGAAGGGGCTTGCGTGGGGGGTGGGAAACGTTCCGGTGGGAAATACAAGGTTTTCAGAAGTGTCTTGAAATCTCTCAAACGCCTGCTGAAGAAGTGTGCGGAATTTTCCGACGTCTATTTTTCGCTTGACATGCCTTCTTCATGTTCATGTTGGTCGTGGCCTGAATTGCATGCTCTTGTTTCAAGTGGCAAGGTGAGGAAGGTTAAGGTTGATGACCATGTTGGTGCTGATGGCGATGGTGGTGGACGCAGGATCATGTTCTCTAACATGCCTGAGACCGATCGTTTGATGATGAAAGTGACTGATTGCTTGGACCATGAAGCGGAGAGCAGTTTGTCGCAGTGCATTGATGTTACATGGAGGTCAATTGCGAAGAATGTCCGCAGCCTTGTTCGAGCTCATGCTAGGTCCAGTCATGATGCACATGAATCTGAGGACAATGCATGGCAGCATCGTCAGTGTCTAGGCGCTGATGGAGGGGCTAATATAGACAGCCCCGACTAAGGAACAAGTAAGGTCTGACCCGACGGATCGGGGAAGGGTGTCTCTTACAGAGTACCCAGAACCGTGAAGTCGCATAGGGTAGGTACTTCTCTCCTACGGAGGTTGTACTGTTTCCCGAGCCATGGAAGAAAGCTACAATGCCTATGAACTGTCCTTCGAAGGAGTGGCCCATGAAGAAGTTTTCCCTCATGGTGGGATGATGCGGGCGTTCCTGAAGTTCGACACGTTTCTGCAGATGTATTCTGAAGATTCGTCACAGAGCGTACCGCTCCCGCCTAAGATAACAAAGGACAAAGTGGTCGACAATGATCTCATTCGCACGTGGGCGGCATTCAAAGCACCACCTTAGGTCTTGCTGTTCGTGTGTGCAAATCTGTCTTCAGGAGGGGATCTTTCCATTCGAGTTCGAGAAATCCTCAAAGCTTTCTTGCACGCTGCTCCGGAGGAGTATATGAACAAACCCTATGGTGAGATCCTCGCCGCGGTCATCAAGTTTGGTGGAGGCCTCAAGCACATTGTTGCCGACCATGGAGGAAGGTTCAACTCCATCACAAGATTTATGGTGGATGAGGAAGTGGTCCGCGATGATGCAAAATTGGCTGTGGTCGAACTGGAACAGGAGAGACAGCAAGTTCGTTTCGACCTGAACACCGCAACCAGGAACATTGTCAATGCGGATGTCTACTACAACCTCGCCGTCCTCATCAATTCTGTGGAGACACCTTACCAGGCCGTGACAGATACGAGAATACAGCAGTGGTACACGGTGAACCAGGACTACTATACCACAAGTTGCCTATGTCAGGTAGAGCACCCGACCAATCCGACTTGTTGGGAGAACCTACGTTGCTTAGGGTGTGCAAGTTGATGTACATGTTCGCGAAACACACTGGGTACGGACTTCGAACCTACAACCAGGAATGCGCAGCGAGCAGTGACGGCTCTGCGCCGATCAATCTCCATCAACTGGCTTTGATGATGCGCACAATGCCTCAAGGCATGGGACATCCGCTCGCCTTTGCGATGAACTCGTTCCAGGCGTTCAGCATTTGTCTGCATGTGCTTCATTCCTATGTATCGTGGGAGGATCCACACAGTGGAATCCCACATTATCGATGGTCTGCCGATGTGCTTCCTGATTCCGACTATACCACGTATGCTTACCTCAAGCACCATGTGGAGGCAGTGTGTGGCGCTCAAGGTCAAAACGGTCTCCAGTTGCCGGAGACGTTCCGAGGCTACGCCTGGAACCCATGCGGCGTTGAATCTGGATACGTGGCTGACTGCTCCACGAAGCGCGCTGCCTTGGATGTATGGGAAGCTGAGTTTCAACAGATGAGAGCACCGAGTCCGCTGATGCAAGATGATGGTCTATTTCCACCCAACCTTCAACGGCATCCTAATTGGGTTTACGAGTCGGGAAGAGTTGCGATGCCTACGGCAAGCAATCTCGAACCTGAAGGAATCGTCCATCCCGAACATGGAAGAACGCCGGAACAAGCGCGGGATTCTACCGCCGAGCCTCGAGCCACTCCAAGCCACGGACCAAAGAGGGCAAGGACGGATGAGGCAACGGCATCGGCATCATCATCTTCTGCAGCACCTCCTCCACAACAACAACCTCCACAGCCTGAGGAGGAACCAACGCAACCGACATGGGAGGAAGCTCCGATTGCCGCTGGCGCTCAGGAAAGCTGGTATCACTACATCAACATCATCGAGAAGGGTTGTCGCTCGGCCTTGCTAACGACGACACGTGATCGTGATGAGTACCCGCCTACCATTGATGAGACGCCAAAGTTTGTGGCCAACCAATACGTGGGGACCACGCCTATTCAGCATTACGTCAGAAGGTTGGTGACCTATTTGGCAAGGATTCGTTCCGTTTCCCAAAGTGACGACAAAGGTCTCAACTTGAAGGTCTACGTGAAGCTGAGCACAAAGGCGTGGCTTCGTATGTATTCACGGCTATACCCTGCTTTAGCATTGGTGTCGTGCGTGCACCTTCCTTCTCCTCCGATGCTTACCTCGGCAGTGATGATCGAGGCGGATCGCGACCTTGTCGAAAGCGATACGATCCCCGAAGAGGCAAGGATCAACACCATGAATACGCTGAACGGATTTCGCAACAGTTTAGGCATGGGTGGCAAACCCGACGCCGTGACTATGCGTTCTCAGTGCACGATCCTCGTCCAGGACTTTGACATCATTGCGAGGACAAGGGGATCAACGCACACGTTGCGAGAGAGCCTCAGCATGCATGGGTGGAGCGAGACGTACATCGTGTGCCCATCGATCACCACAGGTCTCAACTACAATTTCCAAGTCACCAAAGGGTCTTTGGAATCCGTGAACCTGACATTGGACGGCTTATCTGAAGAGCAGATCGCAACCGTCACTTTGCACTACCATCTATCTCTCCAGGCTATCCTCGTCGAGAACATGTCCTTTCCGATGAGTGACATCGGCGATGGAGCGGCGATTCGTGACAGGTTGCAGCAACAGCTCAAAGAGACGTACGTTGACCCTATCATTGCAGCAGGGAAACGCACTACACGCCCTCCGATTGTCAACATCAACCACGATCTACGATTCGTTGGAGCAGCTAGCAATTACCTTCAGCACAAAGCTTCTCTGTTCAGTGGTTTCCACGCGCTGGGAATGTACATTGAATTGGAGTTGCGAGCCCGAGCATGCGTGGTGATTCATGGATCTTCGTTTTGGTCAAGAATGTACAGCCAATTGAAGCACTCGTCATCAGGCATGCATTCGCTGTCAGCAGAGAAACTGCCAGCTCCAGACTCTCGTGTCAGGTTCAAATTGGGCTACGCTATCTATGAGAAGCAACTGTTCAGCGAGAAGATGGTATCAGCGTGCTTTGTCGAGACATCGAGGATACGCTTGTGGGATGAAAGTGTCCGCGTCGATACAGTCGCTCACCCGTCGCTTGTCGAGATCTGGGAGGACAAGAGTGAAGTCACCACGTCCACGAAGATCGCTCAGACATGGTTCACGGGAGAGCAGCAGCAGCAAATCAGGTCCAGTGCCCAAGGCGACACAGTTGCTGAATCGTCCATGGTCACTTGGCAGGACTTCGACATCGCCATGACTGTCCCCGAAGCCTACTACGACAACAGGCACTACTGGTTCCGAATCGACACCTACGCAACCGCAAACTCTGGCTACGTCAAAGGGAGAACGTTCTACTGCCCTGGCTGTGAGGCTACGAAACCGGCCGAGTGCTACGCACAGGCCTTCTTCAAGCCAACCGGAAACGGGTATCCTGGACATTGCATTGGGTGTGCGCACACTTCAGCTTTGAAGACGCAACACTACATCAACTCCTTCAACGACTTAGTCGCGTCCCAGAAATACACCTTGGCGTGCGCAAACCACCTCTACGACCTGAGGCTACAATTTGTGGATCCTCGCGTGGACATCAAGGAGTTCCTCAAAGCGTGCGCGGAAATGGCTTATGAAGACATTGGCAAAACGGTTTCTGACTACGGTGGTCTCCGGATTACGGCCAGTCAGGCCATTGAGTACGCGGCATGGGGAAAGGCTAAACAGTTGGCCTGGGATAGAGGATGTGATTCTGAAGGGAAAACATGCTACATCTGCTGCTACGACGCGGGGAACTGCGCTTGTGCTGGTTTCATGAGGATGCTTTTGACTCCGGACGAGCGCCAAGAATGCTACAGAGGGTCGGCTTCGCCCAAGGAAGAGCTCCTGCGCGATACAATGGAGCTGGCACTTGGGCTTCTTACGATTGCGATGAGGTATCCAACTCATTTCCCAAATTGGGGTGGTCTTGAAGGGGCAAATGCTTGCGTGAGGGGCATCGAAAGATCGTTCTTCCGCTATGCATCGGCCGAGGCTATTGAGCTTATCACGGTTGATTCCCCACGCAAGAGGACACCACCCAAGAAGAATGAACAAGTCGCTGAGATCGTCAACAGTTTGTCCGCTGACCTCGTGATTGATTTCACAGTGATCGTCGACGGTGATGTCTACCCCGTAGAAATTACAAGGACCGACGAGACACAGGCCGCTGACAACGTCACGGGCGATCCAGGGGTTTCTGTTGCGCCGCCAATACCGACCCAAGAGATTGACGCGGAGACGCAACCTGAAGAAGAACAGGGTGCTGAAGAACCTGACCCCAGGCAGATGATTCGTGAAGGGCTCGTGGCGCAACTTCAGGACTATGTGGGAATACTTGCTCAGGGCGAAATGTCGGTCGGGAGCAACAGTTTCACGTTCTGCGTTGCTTGTGGCAGTGAATCACATCGCCTGCCCGAATGCACGGAAAACGCTGCTACCCGAGATCTGGTGCTGCGCGGCATTCAGGTCATCAAGGACAGTCTTCTTCGTTATCCACGTCGACCACATGCACAGCAAGCGGAACCTATGGACGTTGATGCCACAGACCATGTGAGTGTAGCATCATCGGACCGACGACCCAAGGCCAAAGCCCGACCGCGACGCGGAGGCGAAGCCGTTCGGAGCGACGTGGTCTTGATTCGCTACGAGAACATGCGCAACCTTTGCACGGATGTGGAGAACCGTCGAGGCCTACATGACGCTTGCGGTGTACCGCTGCGGGACATGGGACCCGAGAACAGTCAGCGGGTGGTGGATCTCATTGAGCAGCTTTCGGACCATCGTGACCGACGACTACCTCAACGAGGAGATCGTCCAAGTTTCGAGTATGATGAAGCTACTCAGCAATGGGCAAACCAAGGCTATGAATCCATTGGAGGCGGAAGGCCAATCCGATGTGGAATCCTTGATCTGATCCCGACCAAAGGCGCATGTTTCATCAACAACAGGTGGGACATTGTGAATGAGGTCGTCCCTCGCAACATCACTCATCATCGAAGAAGGAACGCAGAATGGGCTTTATCCTGCATTCAATCGGACTTACGTCACAGAATTGCTAGGCGCCCAGGTTCAGAATGGCTCGACAACAGATGCGAGGTGGCATTCAACAGTGTCATTCGATGTGATGAAGGAGGGTGGGTGCTGATCGAGGACTCTGTTAGGCAAGAGCAACTTTGGACCCACGAAAGCAGACGCATTACCGAAGCGGTCTCAAGGACCGATGACTACCAGAGGAAGAGAGTGTACAATGAGAGACTGCAGCTACTGTTCCAGGGAAACATGCTTGCAGCCACCAAGCGCCACAAGGCCAAGATCCGGCTGCAGTTCCTGGGCGTAAGAGTGAAGAACCCTGGCACTGAGACTCTTAAACCTGCAAATTCGAACATGCTGGTATCGGTTCCAGATCAGATCTCAGAGATCCAGAACAACGACCATTGTCGACCCAATCAGCGGTACTTGAACATTTGCAATGGCTGGGTCAAACCATGGGCTGTTCGGGCTACCAGTGGTCACTCTACGCACTCCGATCCCCAGAACAATTTGCTCCAGTTGGACAAGGACAGGTTCGCAATATCTCCGTCCATGACCCTCTTGACACGTCTCGGGGGCGCGTTCCACGCTACAGCATGCCGCAATTTGGATTCCATTGTTCTGCAGGGCGTTATGCCTGGTTCAGAGGACCCCGACGGGGACTTTGACCATCGACGCCAACTCCGGGACAACCGAGGCGGCCGACTCCACAGTTACTGGGGGGTATTTGCACCGTTCGATAGCCGGAACGCGACGACCAAAGCTCGGGTACACGGGCCGCAGGCCAAGCACATGCCGCTTCTGGTCCTTCATGTCGCTTCAACAGACCTTGCCCGGGAAGGTGGACGTATCACCGACAGCGGTGTCATCATCGTTGGTCGAACGATATCGTTCCAGTTCGTGAAGGAGGTATGGTTCTGAGTACCGAATCCCCAAGACACACATTCTTTCGCTCTGGTGGAAAAGATCTATGACGAACGATTGGAGAAAGAGATGGTGTTGGACTACAATGGATCCCCATTGCTCCCTGAATTCGAGAGATATCGGACGCCGAGCAAGATCATGGAGTTGCTTTGCGAGATGCCTCCAGGACCTCATGACACAAGCAAGGAGCAGATACTGCGAGACCTTACAACTGTGCTGGAGTCCCACAGGGAGAACACGGTTCGGCATCATTACATGGACAAAGCCATAAAGTTTGTCATCAAGAACTGGCGACCCGAAGATCTACGAAGAGACGAGGATGGCAGGAGAATGAGGGTTTGCCCGGCGTGCTACAACATTGTTCCAGCATGCTTTTCTCGCTGTACGTCCTGCTGGTCACAATTCGTTTCATGCGGTTATTATCAGGGCACCCCACAACGGGAGACTCCTACGGAGATCCCAAGTGAGTTCATTGCTCAGACAATGGAGGCTGCAGCTGCAGCGGTACCTGAAACACCCGTTGAGGAACAGGAAGCCATGGAGGTAGAGACGGTTGCGGAACCTGAAGGAATTCCAGAACCATCCGTCGTTGGGGATGATGATCCAGAACAGGAACCCGATGAAGAAATGGACACGGAGCCAGGAGCGGACTTTGACGACGAAGTACCTGAAGCAGTTGCACAGGAACGACGCCCTGTCCTCATCGCCGGCCAGTCCTTGAACATCGATCCTGAGCTGCAGATTGCCCGCGCCGCCATGCAGCCGCCCTATTACTACGGAAAGCGAAACGCCCATTGCATTGACGCCAACATGGCTGCTCTTTCGTATATGGCATTCGTGGTATGCAGGTGCATCTACAAAGCTTGGTCAGGGTTCTCAAAGTGGACGACCATGCCGTTGTTCCAGATGAAAGAGAATTTTGCGATTGGACAACGTTACGATGTACTTGGCAAGTGGGGAATTTTGGCTGAAGTGGACCCAGAAACCGGTGTGAGCAAGGAGGTGACTGATGAGGAAATCCTTCGCTTTGCCAAGGAACCCGAAAACATCAAGTCGTATGATCCCAACGGGACTTACACTCTGAAGCGCTTCCGGACGAACCAGATGGTCTCACTATTGATTCGGGGAGCCAACATGATGGGGATCGGCAGGGACAACTTCAATCCGGCCACTTACCTGAAGAGTGACAGAGAGGAAGACGTGAAAGCAATGCACTTCTGTTGCCTGAACGTCCTATGTGAAGTTATCCCCATGGTGACAGGACATTCGCAGCTCTCGGTGCTACGACCTACACCAACTGGACCGGTGGATTTCTTGTACATCGACCCGGTCGGTATTCTCTTGACTCACGCAGATCATTCTGTCCAGACTATTGGATTGTTGGTGGACCACAATGTACAGATGCCAACACATCTGTTGGACAAGTTGGTCAAAGCCAGGGTTGAGAGAGAGCAACACCCGAATGCTCGACGTCCTGAAGCATTACACCACATCTCGGCCGAAGAATACCTCCCCCAGGGCGGTACTTCCATCATGGATATGCCCGTTACGACAGAAGAACGCGCAAGTGCTTCTTCGGCAAGGGCATCATCGAAAGGCCGTGGAAGAACTGGAGGTGGTCAACATGGAGACTGGAATACCAACTCCTACCACGACTACATCACCAGTAAAGGCCGAAACAAAGGCAAAGACAAAGGAAAGCAGAAGGGTCAGAATCCAGAGGAGAACCTCAGGCCCTGGGAACGCGATCCTGCGTCAACGCGAAGATGGTGGCGGGACAACACCTGATCTACTACATGTTCCAGCATGTGACCTCTGCGCTTCGCACATGGATTTCATTGCGAATGCTTCTTTCTTCGGTGACGCCTGATTCATTTGTCATTTCAGGGGATCGTTACCGACGTAGATGAGTGTCACAACGTTTCTAATTGGGATGCAAGGCTCTGATCCATATGTCAAAGTTGCGGCGGAAATTTTCTGATCTTCCTATCGTGCCATCTTCCGGGTGAGCAGCGTCGGAGACGCAACTCATGGGGGGTGCGAACGGACTACGATGCCTTGTCAAGTTCTAAGGTGTCACTATAAGAGCTGTGAGCAAGACCATGTAAAGTGCAAGGGAGAAGGCACGCTACGCGTCCTTCATCTCTAGCTGTAGGCTTGTGGAAGTGCTACGCACACCGCAATGCCTAACAAATCTTTCCATATAACCGCCCATGCAACATTTGGCTCAAGGCTCAAGAATGAGCACAAGCTCTAGAAAGCATTGCCCATAGCTGAAATAGCTATAGTCTTCTGTGACCTTCCGAGGGACAGAGCCATCCCGTGCACAGACGATCCATCGCTGGCCGCGAGGGTGCAAAACAAGCGAGCTCTGGATCTGCCTGCATAGGAGCGTGGCTTGTGTGTGGAAGTGAGAGTGATAGTGATCGAGTCTGTAGAGGGCAACCACGCCATTATTCAATATAGCTCTTTGTGGGGTGAGCGACAGAGAACATCATCAAGATATATCAAGATCAAATCCCCACGAATGGACAGTTGACGTCAAAGTACCCAAGGAAAGTATATGCAGATGGGCTTCGAACATTGGCCTATTTGGCACGTACTTCAGGCTGGAGGCTACGCTATGGATCTTTCGATGAAGGTTGGAAGGGTACAGAGCCATTGCGATATCAAAAAAGCATTCAAACCATAGAGGCTTGGAGCGATGCTTCATTCGCAGAGGATACCCCCATATCCATGTGCAAAAGTCAAAGCGGCATCCTGCTGATCATAGCAGGTGGCATCATATCCTGGCATTCTCATCGCCAAACATTGACTGCCTTGAGCACGGCTGAGAGTGAAATAATCTCTGCCGTCGATTCGCTAATATTGTCGAGAGCGATTGCTCCGGTATGGCTGGAAATTGCCAGAACAACAGCATTGTGTCCCTCAGCGTTGATAACTCAACATGCGTTCAGCTGCTGATACTGCCTGGAGGGCAGTGGAGAACGCGTCATTTGCGGCTTCGAGCCTGTCATTTTCGGGAGCTCTTAGACTCGGAGGCCTTGACAGTTCAACATGTTAGTGGGACAGAAATGGTTAGTGACATTTTGACCAAGAGCATGCCTGAGACACGGATTCAGCAACTCATGAGTTTGTTAGGCTATGTTTGGATATAGTCAGAAGACATGACTGAGACGAATGAAAGTCCACAATCTGCTTCGCAGGGACCGCCCATGCCAAATCATGTTGCAGCCACCATCCTAGCAATGTTGGCTGTGGCTATGCAGCCTACAGTGGCAGCGGCAGACTCACAAGATGATGAGATTGAATTTGAGATCACCGGGCCAGAGATTTGTTTGGTGTTGTTTGTGATTGTGTGTTGGGAGACTGATCGTTTTTCATGTTTGTGGGTATGGGGCAGTATCCGTCGAAGGATGAGTGACGGAATTGGAGTCAAACGGAACATCCGCACTCCCCGTATCCCTGAAGTGATGCAAGAATCCATCAACCAACATCATGATTGTGTCAGCCCGTCGGCAGAGCAGTTACGTTTGTACAGGGACGCTAGGGTTTTCCCCAGTTTTGGACTGTCGATCGGGTGGAGTGATCCTGGTGAAGAGGACCGATGGTTGTTGAGCGAGCAACAGTGTGTGCTTATGCGGTTCCATGCCGTTGCAAGAACCCAACTGTACGTGGCTGCCGTTGAGATGCGGCAGAGATTTCTGCACGTTAGGACTTCGGGAAGGAGAAAAACCTGGTACAGACTAAGCGATGGAGAGACTGGAGTCATTTTAGACAGCACTGTGAATGAACGCAAGTCACTCAGAGCCACATGGATAGGCCGAACCGAGTTTGAGCTTGAACCATGAACGTGAGAAAACGCAACAAGAGGCCTTGAGCTGAAGAATTGTTGTGACTTATCCGGTCTTGCGCTTACAGCTCAGGATTGGAGAGGCTGCGCGATGATAATTTTCCATGACATCAAGTCATCAACATGCCTGTGATGAATGACAGTCACTGAGCGATTTAAAATTCCATGACATCACGTCATCAACATGCCAAGGATTAATGAGATCCATTAGGCGATTTAAGCTTTACTGGGCATATGCTTGCTAATGAAAGATGTTTTGCACCAAAGGTGCAAAGGGGAGTGCTGACAGCCCAGGATCTGAACCAAGGTGCTAAGGCACAAATCGAGACGTGTACAAGTTGCACCGTGTCTATGCCGGAGGCCTTTTTTAGCATCGAGCAAAACCTTGCGTGAATTCGCTAGTATGTATTATCTCATTTGCGCGATATGTAGAAATGGGATACCGTGAAACATACGCCGAAGCATACCTCGAAAGATACCCCGAAACATACCCCGATCATAACATCCCGGGAAGGGCGTGTCATTTAGAGACAAACCCATTTATACTTTGCCAATGTCCAGTACGGTATGGTGCTAAGACATCACTCCAAGTGAACTCATCTAATTGTTCATCTCCCGCGACAGCCAACAAATCAGGAACGAACGCGGTGTCCATCAGCAATTTTGCCGTCAGTAGGCCATGGCGTTTATAATACTCAAAGTCTTCCAAATAATTGCGCCAAGCAAAGCTCCAATGCTTCGGATGCTTGTACCCGATGCTGGTGACGCCCGCCCTGATGCCAGTGATGCTTACCTTTCGTATGGGACACAAAGCAGCTGATGCTCAATGCTCATGACGCTTCGTTTGTGTATGGTGATGTCGGTGATGTCGGTGATTGTCACCCTGAGCGAGGGATAAAGCTGATGCCCATAATGCTCCATTAAGTCGTCCCCTGATGCCCGGTGCCCAGGATGTGCTGTTTGCGTGCCGCCGCTTACAGGCTGGGTGCTGATTCGGAAAAAAACGCGCGTGCCGGTCATGCGCTTTAACCTAACGCCTCGTGTTGTGGCAGGCTCTCTGCGATGACTTCATCACATTCAGAAAGACGGTGGATGAAGTCCAGCGTGAGCTTGGTTGCTGCAACCAGGTCCACCTCCATCAACAGATTTTTTGTGGAAGGTGTAACAACACACGGGTGCCAGTTGCCGCAGGTTTTTTCCAACTTCGGCCTGATCTTCCAGCTGTGTGAAACTGAGGCGGGCGGAAGGGGGCATTGCCAAGACACAAGTGCGAAGGTTTGGAGATTTGCAAGTATGTGAAATGGCTGATATTTAGGGGATGGCAGGATGGTGTTGAGATCAAGCAGTTTGGAAGCAACGGCGGCGCGGTGCAAGCCTCATGTTTGTTATATCATTTTGGCTGACTCATTAGCCATTAGTTGTGAAGATGTTGTTGCAGGGACATCGTGTCCCCTCATTGTCAGCTCGCAGACAGTCAATGTGGGTTCCTAACTTCCGTATCAGATTGCGGTGCGCCTCATATATACTTTGCCAATGTCCCAGCATGGGACGGCGCTAGACATTAAGATATCACTCCAAGTAAATTGGTGTAATTTTTCTCCCGTGACAGCCATCAAATCAGGAACAAACGCAGTGTCCATCAGCGATTTTGCCGTCAGTAGGCCATGGCGTTTATAATATTCAAAATCTTCCAAATAATTGCGCCAAGCAAAGCTCCAATGCTTCGGACGCTTGGCAAAGTTCCACTGCTTCGGATGCTTGTACCCCATGCTGGTGACGCCCGCCCTGATGCCAGCGATGCTTACCTTTCGTATGGGACACAAAGCAGCTGATGCTCAACGCTCATGACGCTTCGTTTGTGTATGGTGATGTCGGTGATTGTCACCCTGAGCGAGGGATACAAGCTGATGCCCAAAATGCTCCAATAAGTTGTCCCCTGATGCCCGCTGCCCAGGATGTGCTGTTTGCGTGCCGCCGCTTACAGGCTGGGTGCTGATTCGGAAAAACGCGCGTGCCGGTCATGCGCTTTAACCTAACGCCTCGTGTTGTGGCAGGCTCTCTGCGATGACTTCATCACATTCAGAAAGACGGTGGATGAAGTCCAGCGTGAGCTTGGTTGCTGCAACCAGGTCCACCTCCATCAACAGATTTTTTGTGGAAGGTGTAACAACACACGGGTGCCAGTTGCCGCAGGTTTTTTCCAACTTCGGCCTGATCTTCCAGCTGTGTGAAACTGAGGCGGGCGGAAGGGGGCATTGCCAAGACACAAGTGCGAAGGTTTGGAGATTTGCAAGTATGTGAAATGGCTGATATTTAGGGGATGGCAGGATGGTGTTGAGATCAAGCAGTTTGGAAGCAACGGCGGCGCGGTGCAAGCCTCATGTTTGTTATATCATTTTGGCTGACTCATTAGCCATTAGTTGTGAAGATGTTGTTGCAGGGACATCGTGTCCCCTCATTGTCAGCTCGCAATCACCCGGAGTGCTTTTGAATGGCTCAAAAGCTGCATGGCGCGCGTGTTGAAGTGCACAGTCTCAAATCTTGGTACCCACGTTGCAGCATGGAGCATTGCGCGCATGAGCTGATCATCTCTTATGCAAAATCAAGACCGCAGCAGTGCCAGATCTACTAGCCATGCCAACCTCGTGGTGCAACAAACGCGGCCGAGATGGTGACAATGGTTCAGGACATCAAGCTCACAATCCCAACTTTGCGGACGAGTTGAACAGCTGGGTTCAAAGGAGTATGGGCCCTCGGTCTGGGTTAAAGACAGTTTTCAACTTCGACATCGTGTGGATTGCTGATCAGGAGTGTAAGGTCTGCATGAGCATCAAGACGGAAATTCGCATTTATCTGCGCGCGAAGGGCATCACGGAAGTCCCTGACTTTCAGGCTGTTGCGGTTGGAGAAGGGAACCTTTGGTATTCCAATGGGGGGAGAAAAATTGAAAACGAGGCCAAATGCAAAGTTGCAGAGCAGTTCCTTCAATGGGTGGCAGAACGTGAGGATCCGGTGTCAGTGCCGCCAAAAAAAACAAAACGCTCAATCTGACAATCTGACAGCTGCGATGCGAGATGATGTGAATGTTTACGCTGGCCTCTTCTTTATTCAGCTGTAGTGATTGTAGTGCTCCAAGTAGCGCATGGTACGAGCCAACATAGCCGGTGTCCTGCGGCCAAAAAGATGTGACCAAAGAGTAAGAAGAACATGAGACAAAAAAGACACTGAGGGTGAGAACCTGAAAAATCGAGTCGCTCAATGTGAGTTTCTGTTCCCAGGCGCTTCATTGGAAGATGTGAAGCAGCACACGACCAGAGTCGTGAGGCTGTCGGCAGCACGCGACCAGAGTCGTGGGGCTGTTAATTGATTTCATCCAACTTTAAGGGGCGAATCGCAATGCTATTGTTGTGACCATTTCGGACGACCTATTTGTCAACAGTCTGATTCTGAACCGAATTTTGTCTCCATCATCATCATCATCATTGTCGCCATCATCATCGTTGCTAGTGTTTCTACTGCGCTTGGTGTCACTGTTGATGCTACTTGGGTTGCTGGCGCTGCCTCGCATGATAGCGTACTGTTTACGCAGTTACTCATGCATGTCACCTCTGTGATCGTTGTTGTCGTTGCCGTTGTTGTTGTTGTTGTTCTTGTTGTTCTTGTTGTTGTTGTCGTTGTTGTCGTTGTTGTCGTTGTCGTTGTCGTTGTTGTCGGTGTTGAGCCGCGTTTTGCCGTGTGAGTTCCTTCGTGATGGCCTGATGGCAGGTTCGCCTGAACTTGGCCGACCTCGAGCTGCTGGCTTCTCTTTTGGAGGCTGCAGCCAAGGACTGTGAAACGGCGTCATTACGCGTACTTTCTCAAGTTGTTTGTAATGCCGGTTATCATGCCAAATACAAGATGTTTCTTCTATTTTGGGGTTGCGTGCCTAAGTTTCGACCCACGTGTCAGATGACTGTGAATGTTGATCTTCTCCTCAAGTCAGGCTGGGCCGGGCGCTGAATCGCGAAATAGGGGCATGGAGACTTGGATAGGCGGCTGGGCGAGGCATCGACAAGGTGCCCAGGTGTGACGGGTTCGGAATCGTAGTAGAAGGAGGAATGGGAGGAGGAGTACAAGTAGCACGAGTGGAAATGGTACAAGTAGTCGGCGTATGTCGGCGTAGCCGTTGCTCTCAATGGCTACAGTCAGGTTGTTGATGCCTCTTGGACATCTGCCGTTGTGCAGATGGCTGGTGTGCTGTCTCGCAGGACCTCGATGTGCGGCGCGATGTCAAGGTGATACAGCCTACATGTAGTTTGTGCATGTCTGTGCATTGGTAGCCGGAATCCTAGGTTCCAGCTGTCGACAAGAAGAAGCACAAGGCAACCGCCAGGGCAACAGGGAAGCTTGCAGTGGATTCCTCGATTGGCATGTGCCTGACTGTTGCGATGGATCATTTTGCTGCAGAAGAAGACGCGCCCATTCCGAGAAATTGCGCTGACCTTGGCGCTTGTGCTGTAAAGCTGTGGCATGCATGGCATATCAATTCGACTACAGCAAGATTGCGCAGCGCAGTGTATCGTATACCGTACTGCATTATTAGAAACTGCTTGAGTTAGCGGCAGTTCACAAAGTTCGCGGTATCACATACCATGCACAATCGTTGCTCGTGCTGGCACATATCTTCTTGTTTACGTGTATTGACTGCGTCCTTCTTATTATTTCTTATTGTAGCGAGGCTAGGAGGTGCAGGGCATATGGCTAAGGGTCTAAGGTTTGGGTTCCAGATTTGGGGGTTTGTTCAACCCACATTGCAAAGTGTATATAGCCTCCAGGACGTTTTGTATCAAAAGAAGTCGGAAGCAGCCAGCCTAATATACCACGAACATGAAACCCTGAAAGGGGCAAGCGCCCGAAACGTTCCCAAGCCGGCTCTGGGCCTTTCAGAGTTCTCGTAATTGTTAGCTTTGTGTGCCTGTGCCTCTACTGCGTTATATCGAGATGACCATTTCCTTGCGCCAAGGTTGGACTCAGCGCGTCCCAGCGCGCGAGACTGGGAGGGAACCTTAGCATGCTCAGCGTTGCCCCAACCACCTATAGTGTATGTATTTGTATATATATATATATTTACACATACATAAATATACATGTGTATGCATAGCTATATACACACTATAAAAAACAGATTTTACTAAAGTCTTATTTGCGAACGGACGTCGAATTCTGGTCCAATTCGTTTGGCGAGCTATTATCGGAACATGTGTATAGCCCCATTCGCTGATCTCGAGTGCAGCGCACGTTACGCTGCCCCGAGTGAGCTTAACACATTATACATGCTGCATACCGTGTCTATATATGTACATATATTGACGACGGACGTTGTAGCAGGGCTGACATCGCCACGGAATTGTAAGATAGCGCTGTTCGCTTGCAGAGTCCTTTCTTTTACATGTTTTTGCCCATCGTTGCACCCAGGCAACTGCTGAGTCAGAAAGAAATGGCGCAGGGATCAAGAAGACCCAGTGTCAGATGGACAGTGGCCGCACGGTGTGCTTGCGATTGCAACGCAAACCATCGCACTAATGCCAATACGGCCGCTACCTTTGACAATTACCTCCGACTTTGTGTTGCTGGACTGCCGCGCGGTATTCACTCTTGGACATGAGAGCCTAAATCTGGCTCTTACAAACGAGTCTCTGTTGTGAATGTGCGCTATGCCGAGATAGGTGTTCAACCAGCATCAACGGGAATGTTGGCATTTGGTAACTGCGGGTAACTGTGGGGCTGGGTGCCAAATAGTTGGAACCTGGCCCAAACTAGGTCTTGTGTCAGAAGCTTCCAGCTGCCTCCAAGTTGCACTAAACTTGTCATGTCAAAAAATGGTGCAGCATGTCGTCTTGCACATGTTAATGTACTGCAGTAGGAAAGCCCAAAAGGAGCCACGCGCTGAACACCATGGGTTCGGAAGTTTCGCGTTCGATGGATGCCTAGGATGGCCATGAGGGCAGCCTCGGTGTCGATTTGGCAGAGCGGCGCAATATGCAAAGCATTGTATGCTGTCAAAAACCTGCCACATGGCCATTTTGCATTTCATGGACCTGTTTGCGGGCAAGTGCGGGCCGCTGCAGCTCTACCGTTTGCGGGCAAGTGCGGGCCGCTGCAGCTCTACCGTGACAAAAAGCACAAAGCAAAAACAACGATAGCAGTAGTACGCACCGTAGCAAGAACAGTAGCAAGAGTAGACACAGTAGTAGCAAATGCCATAGTCGTCATAATCATCATGCGAGGGGTCCGAGAACCCGGCAAGGCTTACTGAGATGTTGGCATTCCTGAAACAAGTTATCTTCACACATCTCGTAATACCTTATGGCCAAAATATTTGTGCATAGACATATTTGGACATCCGGGACTGCACACGTCACTATCAACCATACACAGTTGTATATCATCAAAGCCAAGACCTTCTCGGAACGATGGAGAGCCGCAATTTGCGACAGGCTCGCGGCCCGAAGAGTTCTGGGCTGGCAAAACGGCAAAATGCAGCCGAAACGGCCAGAAATCCCCGCAAAACGCCCGACCAAACAAGTGCACGTGCCATCCCACCGTTGCACGGACCACCGACGCCCTAAAGTGCAGTTTGACAAAAGAGGGTAGTTGCACGGCGTGCGTGTAGTCCATCTGCTGAGTCTTCAGTGCAAGTGTGCCATATTGAGACCATAGCTAAGCAATCCCGGTGAGTGGGGCTGGCAGGCGACCGATTGCAGAGGGTGGGCATGGAGAAGCCGCCACAAGGCCGCAGCGTGATATGAAAACCAAACCCTCAGACTCTGGGAGTCTTACTGCTAGCCGCACCATGAACTATCAGCATATCTTACGTCAAAGAATGAGGCCTGTAGTGTAGTTTTTCAAAGTCGACATAGTGCGCCATGGATTCAGATTGCCGCCGAACGAGCCCCGACCTCAGGCAACTTTTGAAGGCTCGAGATGGAGGGCTCCGCAAGGCAGCTCTCCAGCCCGAAACCTGGGAGCTTCCGAAAACTAGGGTCTTTAAACTAAGGATCCTACAATTTGGGGTAGTTTATTGGGGTCCCCTACTTCGGAAACTCCCACATAATCATGCACTTCCCGATGAACGAAGGAGAAAACCACGTGGAGAGATGGACACTGTATGCTGATCAGTGTGGCAGAGTCTGTCATGAGGAAGTCTCCGTGTGTTGCAAGCCGAGATGTGGCCACACTGAAAGGCCTGAACTTGCCTATTGCGCGTGCGGGACTCGGAGAACTTTAGCAGAGTTCAGTGTAGACTTACAATGTGGTAGAAGTTGCGCCATGCCAGTGGATTCCTGCATCGTGTAGTGTTTTAAATTGCAATGCAGTCGATTGAAGTACAGCCTGGCATTTTGCAAGGCCAAGAGGCGGTCGGACGCTAATCCCCCCCGCTCCCGACAGTCTCCATATGTCAGTTAAAGTCCTACTGTTGTCGGTGCAGACTTCCTTTCAGCCGCAAGCCTGTTGTCGAATGTTGCAGCTTGCTTGAAACTTCGGAAACGCCCTCAGCGTGTGTCAGGTTCTGCCGCCTTGCGTGAGACAGAACAGTAAATACACCACGGGTCAAACAGATATTTAGCTCCGTCAGGCTACATGTGGAATTGAAATTAACCGTCAACGATATAGTATGGCATTTAGCTTACAATGCTGGTTTGCATCCTCCTTCCCTTTTCGTCTATGAACCGCCAGGGGTCAGCCTCCATGTAGCACTGAAATCCGTAGGGAAGAAGCAAGCCTGGCCACCCCATTATACAGCCACCCCCCCACCCCACCCCCCACCCAGCCAGCCACCCACCCACCCACGCACGCACGCACGCACGCACGCACCCACGCACCCACGCACCCGCGCACGCACGCACGCACGCACGGTTTGCGGGTCATCTGCATGACAATCGTCTCACTGTGGCACTTGTGGTTGCAGGCCGCATTGTGGCAAGATGAGGATGTGGATGCCGCCTTGAAGATGTTTTTGAGGCCAACTGCGCTCATGAGTCCCTGAAGATTTTTCTGAGCTGCGCCGCTGTGCTGTACCTGTATGGCAGGATGCGACGGAAGGCGGGAGATTTCCGTAGATCTAGGGAATCCGTGTATGAACCTCTGACTGCTTCGGCCGGGGCCGAGGCGAATTATGGTGAATCTTCGTCGCTGCGCCAAGTCTGCGCCATGCATTGTGGAGCCGCCCTCGCTTCGACAAAAGGCGGCCAGGCCGCCACTCCACCATTCGCCACTTCACCACCTTTCCTGGGGCCTCACGGTCCCGCCAAGTCACCAACTTTCGAGTCTCAATTGACCCATTCCCCCGCTCCAAAGTCACCAGCACAGCTTGGGGGAAGTGCTCGAAGTCGAAGTCGTTGAAGAGGCTGAGATGAGCAAGAATCTGCAGACCTTTCACACTCAGAGGACCAGGCCAACACTGCCAGCCGCTTTGTTCGCGGCTTAAATCTGACCCCACTAGAAGCAAACCCAAACGAGCACGTGTCCTTCAAAGGGATCCGCGCTTGTTGGCCGAGCTTTGGGAGTGGATGCGATGCACATCTTGAGCTTCGCTCTGTGCGCCTGCAGTCACCTTCAGTTGACATGCGAAGCTGCCAAAAGAGGAAAGAGGCAACGAGGTCGTCAGTAGGGATGACACTGTACATGCATTGGGCGCTAGCATTCCTTGAAAATGCCAGGTTGTGGAGAGTCGAGCTGGGCAAAATGCATCCTTGTGGGAGGTAGCCCCCATATTAAGCGGCGTCTTAGTCTTGCGCTGTTCCTTGAACAGATTATAGGCTTTGATTACCCTCGCATTCACAGCAAACAGGGCAATGCCGCTCGCAGGATGTATACATTGCTCATCATTGCTCTGTTTGTGCTTGATGCGCGGAGTCGTTTGCCTGCAACTGCTGAGTGGACAGGGGATGCAAGGATTCGTTGTTGCATGGTCGACAAGTCATGCTCACACAGCCTGGAATCCCTGGTTATTGAGCTGCTGAGCCTTCACTTCAAGGTGCCGTGTAGTAAGGAGCCGGAGCCACCCAGACAAAAGTTACAAGCTGAGGCAGCTGCGCACCAGTGAAGCCTTTACTAGCTTTACTACTGGGCAGCTTTGGATCCTTACAGTAGCAGCTTTCCACATTCGGAGACCTACCATTTCTCAGCACTTCTAGTGGTAAGAGTCTTGAACCTTCAGAGCTTCCATGCTGCCCCGGATTCTCAGGTATGTTTCCTCAAAAATTGAATTTGATTTCGCATGCATGCACAAAACGCTACTTAGTGCTCGATGTCGCTTTCCTTTGCTGATCTTTGCTGCGTGATGTCAGCTTGTGGCTTTTTGCGGTATCTTCTCCGGCACACAGGTATACAGCGCCAGCAAAGCCACACCGCATTACACTTCCATGATCAAGGCACGGGATGTTTCAGCATTGCTCGCGAGAAAACAGACCCGGTGCATGGCAAAATTTCGCGATGGCCCTCTCTTGGCGAAACGCAGCCAGGCACCGGCAGCAACACATGAGCAGACATGAGCAATGGCTTGCAGAAGTCTCCCCACGTTGTGCAATCGAAGAGTCGGTGCTCTCTTGTGGCTTTCGGCTCAACTCGCCAAAGTTCCGAGAATCTTCTGTCCCTGTAGCCCTGGCCAGCGCCAGCGACGTAAGCGCATCTTGGCGGCTGCGGTCAGTCTTTCCGTGCCTGGTGCCTGACTGTTGTCTGTCAGGACATGCCTTCTCTTCCCAAGCAACCAGGGCGGCACAACGCGTAGAGTGTAGCGGCATAGCGAAGTGCTGCAGAAAAACCGCGAGGTCTCTTCTTTCGTTGTTCCTTTGCCTTTAAAAAAGGCATCCAGGCGAGAGCTGGCAGCTCCCTTCCCGCTACAAGGCCTTGGGCCTGGGGAACATGCTGGGGATGCTAAAGGGGCCTGGGGTCTGTCGACGTGCACTTTCTGGTGCCTCTGAGGTCACAGAACTTATCGGCTCCGGCTCCTACGGCAGTGTTTGCGAGGCCGAAGATGACTTCAGCGGTCAGCGGCACCGTGGCCCCGATATGGGGTGTGGCATTGAGTCATGGCGTCATAGCGAGCGTATGTGCTGGGTCGGGTCACAAAGTTGGTACTCTGGGGCCCGAGGCAGCCTGTTGCCATAAAGAAGTGCAAGCGCATCTTCGAAGACCTCGTTGACTGCAAACGCATTCTCAGAGAGGCAGGCTGAGGTCTGGGGGATGCTGAAGCTTCTGGAGCTTGGCAGAACAAGTCCTGCAGGTAAGCATTTTGTCCAAGCTGAGTCACAGGCCGTCCGTTTGTGAAAAGTTTTGCTTGCCGGCAGAACTCACGGACACATAGTTCTTATGCAGTTTTCTGCTCCTTGTGTTCAGGAATGTTGTCAAGGTGTCGGACTTTTACATTCCAGGCCCTGCCCGTCGGCATTGGGATAGTTTTTCGCTTGGCTACCCACATTGTCGGTCGATTAGTTGAGTTCCGCAGGAGATATGGCCAAATTCACGGAGATCTACATGATAATGGAGCTCTGCGATTCAGACTTGAAGAAGCTGTGCAGGCCTCCAGCCCTGTCTTAAATTATTTGTTCCGAGATGTGTCGAAAGGATTGATCGACGACGTGCAGCTAGATTTGGCGTATACTCTGATGTCTTCCGACTATTCATTTACTCGTACGGGGTGCAAGTGGCGTTCGAGTGATCTTTCTTCAGAAGCCGCGGCTATTTCGTACAAGGGCTCGGAAAGCACATCAGAAAGGACAAGTCCCGACGGCGATGGATATGCGATTTTCAAGGAAGGCATGCCTCCAGCAATCGTTCTCTTGCTGCCACAACGAAACCCAGGGCGAGTTGAAATCCTGCTTGTAACGGACAAGGCCTTGTCCGACAAGCTTGGCCCGAGTTTACGTTGCAAATGGCGGCGGCAGCTTGCGGAAAAACTGTCGCACCACGATGCAGAACAGGCAAGGTTGCGCTCACACTTGGCCACGCGAAGTCCGAAGGGCTGTTCTTCTCCACGGAACCGCCGTAACGTGTTGGAGGGCTACTGAAGTCTCAGGAGGCAGGGCCAGGCAAGGAGACTCGCGCAGGACGCCACAATTGGCAATGCCCACCCAAATGACGCCAGCCAACATGTCACGGCCACCGACGCTTCTGTCGTCCGGCTTGCCGCCGCCTGTCTGCTCGCAAGGCAAGATGTCACACTCAGTCCAATTCACGATGCTTGGCTGCAAGCTGGCTCGGGACAATGGGGTGCAGTGTCAGCTGTGGTATGAAATCGATTTCGATATGTTTGAAGGACAGGACAGACCTTTCACACTTTGTTTTGTTCTCGCAAGGTTAACACTCTCTTGTACAATCTCCTCGTGGGTCAGGGCCTTCCTGTGTCATCTGTGTCTCTTCTGGGCACTACAGCGCGTGGTGCACTCGTGTTCCCAGGCTTGAACTACATTCACTCAGCCGGCATCTACCATCGGGACCTTAAGCCGGCCAATTGCTTCGTCAACCAGGACGGGCGACGGGCCTGTATCATTTCAACACATAGCTTCTTCGCTTCGAAACACTTCCAGGATTGCACCGTCAAGATCGGAGACTTCGGTCTATCCCGCGCTATCAAAGGCTACTTGCCTCGCAGACTGGGGTATGGCAGCGAACGTCCTGATGGCTTCAGGCGAGCAGAAGCACTTGAAACATTTACCCCACACGCCGCGGGATGGCGATCAGGCAGTTCAGCCCAGTGCAGCTTTAGAGCTGCTTGGAGTTTTTTGATTCTCCATTGGAAGGCCCCCTTGCCTCAAGTTCCGCACACGAAGAGAGCCGCGAAGAACTTGACGGGGCCAAGATCCTACAGCAGAAGACGTGTCAACACTTTGACCACATCGTTGAGGCAAGTTGCATGCTCAAATTTGTGCTAGGCATGTGGTGACACGATGGTATCGAGCTCCGGAGCTGATTCTCCTTCAGGACCTGGTGGGTTTGGGAGGAAATGAGACCGTGGGTTTATGATGGTTTATGTTGGCTTCGAGACCGTAAATTCATGAGCAGAATCTCTTTGTTTGGGGGCAGGACAACTACACAGAGGCTATCGATGTGTGGTCAGTTGGTCAGAACCTAAGCTGTGGAGAAGTGCTGTAGCAAGGACATGGCACACACACCACGTGTTGTGTTCACGCATGTTGTATATCAAGATCAATCTAAGCAGCAGATGCTAACCTGCAAGCCTCTACCATGCCAGGCTGTATATATGCAGAGCTCCTTGGAATGCTGCCACAAGCCGGAAAAAGCTACTTGGACCGCGGACCTTTGTTTCCTGGGACGTGCGGAGCTTGGCCCAAGGTACTCCATGCTAGCAGCAAACACGGATGAAATTCGTACAATGCCTTCATGCCGTGCTACTCAGATCCTGCTTTCCGCTGTCCCCAGACCACAAGCACAAATCAGTACCTGGGCTACATTGGCCAGGCTTGGGGCACTCAATGCTCAATGCGCCTCTCAATGCCATGATCTCAGAACTCCGAACACATCGCTCAAACTTTTTGAACCATCGACGACAAAGCAGCACTCCGACATCGACCAGCACCTTGAACAAGCAAGCATCCCGAACTTGGTATCGCATTGAAACGGCTCCGACCCAGTGGGTATCGGTATCATCCAAAATGCCTGCACGGATTGCTTTGGCTTGCGATGTCGTATCCAAAATCACTACTGTATCAGTTCCACGATGCCTTAGATGCGGCTATCGCGACGACACCAACGTGCGATGACTCTGTGACCTTTAACTAATCTGAACTATTCCTGTGCTGCCTGGACTTCTTCCCGGGCCGCGAAAACGACTACGACTTTACGGGCAATGCCTTTGTTGGGCTGTTAGCACTACTAGTCTGATCCATACACTACACCCCACATAGGTACCAAAGCCTACTCAAGGCCAGAGGCGTCGGGTACCGTATTTGTTTTGTCAATTTTTCTGGTTTGTTTCTGTCTATTTTCTGGTTTTAGGTTGAACGCAAACGAAAGAAAGAAGGAGAGAAACGGAAGCCGGAAAGAAAGAAAGGAGCAAAGAAACAAACAAAGAAAGCAAGAAAGGAAGACACCAGGAAGAGGAGAAAGAAAGAAAGGACGAAGGACAGAAAGACAGGAAAGAAGGAAAGAAGGACGACAGAAAGAAAGAAAGAACGAAGACGGGAACAAAGGAAGAAAGCAAGAAAGCAACACACCAGAATGGGGAGAAAAAAAGAAAGGAAGGAAGGACAGAAGGACAGACAGAAGCAAGGAAATAAGAGCGCAGGAAGACAGAGAGACAGAACAGAAGAAATGAATATCGAAAGACAGAAAGCCAGCAAGGACGACCAGAAGGAGTGTTAGAAAGAACGGAGCAAAGAAAAAAAACGAAAGCAGGATAATTAGACAGCAAGAAGCAATGTGTGCAAGCTTGCTTGACAGCATAGACGTCGTTTTTGAAACCCACCCTGCATAAAATATAAGTCTTTTTGAAACAATGCCATTCACCATGCAAAGAGTCTCTTTGCAAATGGAAAGCCTGCCCCGGGCGTGCGAGAGTGCCGAGCTTGCTTGACAGCATATATGCGTTTTGTTGAAAACCTCACCATGCGAGCATCCTCATGAGCTGCCCCCCTTAAACCGCCCCGCCGCATAGATTTTGTTGTAAACCAGACATGCGAGCATCGTGATTGCAAATGGGGGGGGCTGCGCCCCCCCCAACCCCCCCGCTGTGTAAGCCGTGTGCCAGGTTGCATGACAGCATAGGAGTCGTGACAGCACATGCGCATGTTTTAACCAACCACGCGAGCATCATGCTTGCAAATCGGGCGGGCTGCGCCCCCCCAACCCCCCCACTGCTTTAAACCATGTGCAAGCTTGCGTGACCGCAGCTTTGCTTGACACATGTGATTTGTGGTAAACCAGCCATACGAGGATCGTGATTGCAACTGGAAGGGGTTGCGCCCCCCCCAACCCCCCCCGCTGCTATAAGCTGTGATTGCATGACAGCATAGGAGTCGTTTTTGAAGCCCGCCATGCCTAGGATATCCTAGGATGAATCTTTAATTAGAAACAACACCCTTCACCTTGTGAAAAGTGTGCTTGCAATTGGGAAGCATGCGCCGGGCGTGCGAGAGTGGCATGCTTGCTTGACAGCACATACGCGTTTTTTGACCAACCATGCGAGCATCATGCTTGCTAATGGGGGAGGCCGCGAGCCGGAATTCCCAAAGAGCTTGACGCAGGAAGAAGCCCCGAACACTGGAATCTCCCAATAGCTTGACGCACAAGCAAACCCTGAACAAACTACACTCCCCTGACAGCTTGACGCACAAACAAACCCTGAAAACTAGAATCCCCCCAATAACTTGACGCACAAACGAACCCATATCCCGCCAAACCTTTCGAACATAAGCTGGCCGCCAAACCTTAAAGAAAAAGACTCCACCCAGCACAACAACAACATGAACACCAAGAGCAGTAGCAACACCAGTAACAAATAACAGCAAAAGGCATGCAACCACAACGAGAACAACAGGAAGAGCAGCAACAACAACGACACCACCAGCAGCAAAATGCAACAACAGCACCAACACCAGCACCAACACCAGCACCAGCACCAACACCACCACCAACAACCACAACAACAACAACAACTACTACTACTACTACTATTACTACTACTACTACTATGACTACTACTACTATGACTACTACTACTATGACTACTACTACTACTACTACTACTACTACTACTACTACTACTACTACTACTACTACTACTACTACTACTACTACTACTATGACTATTACTATTGCTATTACTAGTACTATTGAAACCGAAAAATGTAGATTTTACCCTGCCTCCATTGCTATTTCTATGGTCCTTAGCTATGTCTGTACGCGCGCATACTTGGCCCAAGTCCCCGTTGGAAAAAGACCACAGGGTTGACTGACCGGTAGTTAGTCGTGCTAAGCTGTTCGCCTGAGAATCTTCAGGTTATCAGCCGTAGTTTGCTCCATCATGGACATAGTGCCGTTCATAGCGGCCACGGGCAACAACGGTGATGGTGGTGTTGGTGGTAGACAGGAGTACGAGGCCAACCAGTACTTCCTGCAGTTGTTGCAGGAGAACAATCAGGTCAACGTGTTCTTGAATGACCCCCGCATCCAGAGTGCGTTAGAGCTTCGTGCAGAACAGAGACACCGCTTTGTCTTAGACAACGTGTACTCCGAAGCCAACGCTTACATCCAGCATCTAGAGGCAACAGCAGATGCGAACCATCGCCAGCAGCTGGCATTCGTGAGCCAATCGACACACCTGTTGGTGGGACAGCTTCACAACGAAGTCCGAGTGCTTGAAACGATAGCCCGTTCAGAACGCAACACAGCAAATGAGCTGCAGGCACAGCTGGCACGCACACAAGTGGAATGTTATGACGAAAGGTCTCTGGCTAGGCAGCTTGATGCACGTCGAACCGAGCTGGAAGCCGAGGCACGCACGCACATGTCGGAACACAGACAGCATGAGCGCTACTTCGCAGAAATGCGCGCTTCTTTCGATGAAAACCGTAGTGAACTTATTGATTACTTGGGTTCTGAGTTCGAAGAGAAGCTTCAGTGGGAGGAAAATGTATACCAACACATTCTCTCATCTGAGGAGGAGCAGTATGACAGCTTGGTTGACGATCTGCAGGATCGAAATGCAGAGCTCCTATCTGAGGTCGCATCACTAAGGACTCTCTTGCCGATAACGCAACAAAGCCCACCGCAAGGTGGTGCCACACCGGTGAATGCTGACTTCAGTGAGGGTTCAAGGCGTCAATCAAGCCCACCGCAAGGTGGTGCCACTGCATCGGGTATTCCTAACTCTAGTAGTTCATGGATGCCAAGCCTGCCTAACCCAAGGGAAATTCCGACCTCTCTTCGGACTGTTCTGGGAAAGGCCCAAAGGTTTGACATTGGAGAGCCTGAAGACTCAAAGGCCCCCGGTGTAGATGTGTCAACTGTTGAACAGGGCGATAACAGGGAACAAGCAAATCCCAGCGAAAACAAAGAGCCCAGTATCCTCCTTGCTGAAGCCCTCAAGTCTGTTATCCAAAAGCCTGACGATGACAAACCGAAGGCTAAGGAAGCTGAGACTGTGAAGCTACCCGACTTCCCCAACCCGGAAACCTACAGGAGTTGGAAGATCACGGTTAGGGAGGCAGTCCGGGCAGCATCGGACAGACCCGATGAGGCATTTAAATGGGTCCAAGAGGTTTACTCAAGAGACGCTGATTCGGAGAAGTTGAGGGATACTGGCAAGTTCCTCACTTTGGATACGAAGATCCTTTCGGCGCTTTCGAGGGTTGCCAGGGGTGATTTGGGACGACAGATCATCAATTACAAAGAGTCTGAGGCAGCTGCGGGTAGAGCGGTTCGGGGTAGACAAGTTCTACTGATGTTTGAGCACTATTTCAAGACCAATGAAGAAGCCGGGTCCCTCTACTCCGTAGAAGATCTCCTCAAGGTCCAGCTGAGCGGCGACGACCTTAGTACCTTCATACACAACTGGGAATCGGTCATTGCAGGATTGAATCACCAGCCGGAGGAAACTACCTTGAGAGACATCTTGTTGCGACAGCTTCGTGCCTCTAGCAAACTCAAGTTTGATCTAGAAGTCTACGACAGGGCTAAGGAAGGGACAGAACAACGCACATACGACTATTTGGTCAAGTGTGTTAAGGAGCTGTTGGCGAGGGATAGAACACGAAAGAACCGAACAGCCATCGCCAAAGCCCACGGCGCCAAATTCGGTGCACCTGCCCCATCCGACGCTCCGAACACCCCTCGCGGAAGAAGCCAGGACAAGCCGTGCTTTGCCTTCCAACGTGGGAAATGCCCACGAGGTGACAAGTGCCCATACAAGCACACGAAGTCTACGCCAGAACAGACCAGGGGCAGAACACCACCCAGGAGGTCTCCTTCTAGGAAGGGTGGAGGTAAAGGCGATAAAGGCGGGGATAAGAAGGACACTTCCAAGATTCCTTGTATCTTCTATCCCAAAGGCACCTGCAAGAACGGTAAAAATTGCCCATTCATGCACAAGGATGCCGCCCCCTCTGTCCCGGCCAAAGGCGATAAGGCTGGCAAGGACGGGAAGAGATCGCCTTCCGGCAGGCGCAGGCGACCTAGCAAGAAGAGGCCAAAGAGTGAGGACAAGCCGGCAGCATGCTGCATTTCCCTCACAGCCACCCTCACGGGTGAGCCCTCTACCGATGCTGGGAAGGTCTACGCATTAGCAGCCCGCAAGGGCCCTGCCGTGAAGCCCCGGACACGAAAGGTCCAGTTTCTAAGACCAGAGATCATTGACATTCCGCCTGAAGGTGAGGGTTGGAGCTTTGTTCCTGACAAGCACAAGTACGAATTCAGGTACAAGTCTGCGGAGCAATGCCCACCGTCAATTCCAGAGGACACCGATGAAGCTTTGCAGAACGCCCGTCACTTGGAATCAGCTGTGAACGGGATGAAGCTTAAGGTTCGGGTCAAGTGCAACTACAGGTGTCGGGGTAGAGAAGGATTCTGCAAGCACTGCAAAGAAGCTATTCCCTTGCCCCAGTTTGCTGCAGCAGCGGTGACAGGTGAAAACCTCGAAATCATCGCAGACACCGGTAGTGAGGAAGACTTGATTAGCCGCTCAGATTTGGAGGCCCACTTCAAGGGTAAGGCTAAGAAAGTTGCTTCCAACCCAGTGAGTTTGATCACTGCGAACGGACCTGTAGACGCTGAGACGAAACATGAGGTCTACATTGAGTCACTGAGGAACCCTTTGCAATTCGTCGAGCTCCCCAACACACCCGCAGTTTGCTCTGTAGGGAAGAAGTGCATGGAACAGGGATTCTCCTTTCATTGGCCCACGGGCGAGGCGCCATATTTCATTTGCCCAGACGGCCAGAAGATGATATGCCAACTCCGAGGCAATGTCCCAGTGTTTGGCGACCGAGGACCTTTGGTGGCATGCCCGGCGGCAAAGCCCGCTGAATCTGATGACAGCAAGGTTGCACCAACCTCTATCAAGTCCGATTCGGGTTTTCGGTAAATAGCTGCCCGCAAGGGCACGCCGCACCAGCTAGGGGAGAACATGAACATGAACCTGAAGGTCCAGCTGGCGCGGCAGAAGATCCCATCGAAAAGATGGCGAACTGTATTCCTCCCATTCCTGGGGTGGAGACAAGGCAACTGCTAAAGGCAGGTTGGACGGTCATCAATGGCAGCCCCGCTGCTAAGGTGGCTCACTTCCCGAAGACGTTTCGCACACCAGCTCCTAAGTTCCCGAGGTATAGAATCCGGACTACCTGGGGATTTAAGGATGATGTGTGGTCTTTGTTGGAGGATTCAGTCAACATTGACGAGTTGGACGGTATCTATGGGGAAGTACCTGAAGGGACTATTGCAACGATTACATTGTTTGCTTTGCCTGAAGGGGAAGTTGAGGCGCAAGCCGACAGCGATGTCGAGCCATACACAGTGCCAAAGTCTAAGAAGGACGAAGCTTCTTTGAGGGCTGAGGCCGTGTCTTTGGAACATCGACTGACCCATAGACCGAAGAATCCGTTCTGCCCCATTTGCCAAAGAGCAAAGATGTACGCGCCCCAAGCGCGGAAGTCAGGTGGATCCTCTACAATTTACAGCAAATCGTTCGGTGACCACATCACGGTAGATCACATTGTGACTGCTGATGCCAAGGATTACGGGTTCCAAGAAGAAACCGTTGCTCACGTCGTGAAGGATGTGTACTCTAAGTTCAGATACGTGTACCCTTCCAAGACAAAGTCTGGTGAGCAGTGTTATGAAGACATGTTGCACTTCCTTGGCACAGATGATGAGGTAAAGGTTATATATTCCGACAATGCGTTGGAGTTTGACTTTGCGGCCAGACAGCTTCGCGCTCGTCACAATACTTCTAGGGAGTATGTGAACGAAAACAAGGCCGTAATCGAACGTGAAATCAGAACCATTTTGGAGGGCACACGGGCCAATCTAGTGCAATCAGGACTTCCAGATCGCTACTGGCCCCTTGCATCGCAACATCATGCCATGTGCCTGAATATTACCCCAAGGATTGACAATGGACAAATTCCGTGGGAAACCAGGTATGGTGAGAAGTTCAACGGCATGCGCATTCCCTTCGGTGCGAAAATCCTGTATACTGGGCTCCGAAGAAGCAACGCAAGCCTGAGAGATCCAAGTTTTCTGGCACAGGGATTGAAGGTATATTCCTCGGGTATCACATTCAGCCTGGTTTTATCTTCAAGCTTGAGTACGTTGTTGCTCCCCTACACAACATTACAGCCGCGTTGGAGAACGAAGACCTACGTGTGTTTCGCACTAAGAGACTGGAATTGCCCGATGGTGACTTCAAGTTTCCTTTGTTGCAAGAGCCGGACTTGGAAAAACCACCAAACCTTGATGCACAACATCACAACGTCCTTGACGAGCAAAACCCGCATCCTCCTCTGAAACAAAAGGGGGGGTACGATGAAGCCACAATTCAGGAACAACTTAGCGAAGACCTGGATGAAATGTTCCCAGAGCTATTTGGTCCTGATCGTGACAAGGATCCTCCGCCGAAGGATGCGAATGAAGCCACCCGCAAGGGTGAGTCGAAGCCTGATTCCCGTCCGGCATTGCTTGATGATGTTCCGTTCTCTGTGAAGCAGAAGCTGAAGTCCAGCGCAGCAGTAGCAGCGCAAGAACCACCGTATGGTTACGTGTGGAGCGGGGAATGCCTAGTTAAAAAGCACAACAAGAACCGCCCCAACGCGATTGATCATGCTGTATGGAAGACTATGTCAAAAAGACAAAGAGCGACTGCCATCGCAGAGCACGAAAAGAAGCTACATGAGGAGAACGAGGCATTGTACCGAGAAGCTGTGAAAGCTGTTCCTGCAATGCCAGTCCTACATGGTTGTAGCGAACAACATCGGGAACGGCTTAAGGAATTATACGATAAGAAGCTCTTTCAGATCGCAGACGAGATGTATGCCGTCGTCGCCAAGGTCCTATCGTCTAAGGAGATTGCAACAAACCCTAAGGCGCAGGCTGCCATGGACAAGGAATGGCAGAAATTGGTCGACAAGGGATGCTGGGTACAAGGCAAGGTCAGGGAGTTCGAGTCGGTTGCCAACGAAGCTAAGAAGTCTCAAACTAAGGTGCATTTTGGCAATGTCTTCGAGATTGGTACCCTAAAGGGGGCCGAGCTGAAAGAAGGCGACCCCAACCGTAAGTATAAAGGACGTTCGGTGTTCCAGGGAAACAAGGTACTTGATGAAAATGCCGACCACGCCCTCTTCGCGGAGATGTCAAGTAGCCCTGCATCTATGGAAGCAGGTAAAATACTAGATGTCTTTGGTTCGCAACCTGGCTATGTCATCCAGCAGGCCGACGCTAAACAGGCATACACCCAAGCCTTGTTCCAAGGAGTTGCCACTTGGGTACGGTTACCTCGTAATCGCTGGCCTAAGGCATGGCAGGGCATGAAGGACCCTGTCGTCCCGCTCAAGTTGGCACTTTATGGACACCCCGATTCAGGGGGGATTTGGGAACAGCACTGCGAAGCTGAGTTGAAGAAAGTCGGGTTCGAAGCAGTATTGACGGATATTTGGAAGAGTGTATTCTACCACCCGAAGAAGAAGCTGCTTTTAGTGGTTTACGTCGATGACTTTAAGCTCGCTGGCCCTAAGGACTCTATTAAGGAGGGATGGGACTTGATATCGAGTGTCATCGATATGGATCTTCCGGAAGCCATTGGTAGATACTTCGGGTGCATGCACAAGGAAGAACACAACCTCATGCTGCCCAAGGAAGCACACCCTTTTCGTCATGTATTCGAACCTGAACCATCAGCTGCGACTCCTGCTAGAAAAGAAGATTATTGGGATATTGACCCCGAGAATCTCATAGCAATCCGACATCACCGCTATCCTCGCAAGAGACTATACGTCCCCAACGAGGATGATGCTAGAATGTTCCCGGGGATCGGCCCTCGGAGATACACTGTGGTGGCTAAAGCCACCCGCAAGGGTGAGTCGGAGGAAGTTGTTGTTGACAGTTGCAATCAAATGCGCGATCGCCGCCTTCAGGATTGGTGGGATGGCGAGACCTACTTCGACCTCGCAGGCCGGGAACAGTCTGATTTCGAGCTGGCAGTTGCAGCTGCCCGCAAGGGCAAGCCGGTTCGTAACAAGTCTGAGGCTAAAAAGGAGGCGAAGCAAAGCAAGTTCGTCACTTTATCGCAAGACATGAAAGAGAAGCCCGGTGCAATGACGAAACCAGTCACGCGCATCACATATGACATGAAGGACTTCCTTGACTCTTGCATTGATCGGTATTGTGAGCTTGCTAAAGTGGATCGCAAAACCCTGAAACCAGCTGCAACCCCCTTCCATGAGCTACGCGTGGCTTTGCCAACAGCTTCTGAAGGTGAGAAGGCAGGACGGTTGCAACCTATTGCAAGTAAGGTATTGATGAAGATTTTATTCGCTGCTCGCATGGCAAGATGGGATCTTTTAAGGGCAACGCAGTCATTGGCGTCGAGGGTGACCAAGTGGAGTCCAGATTGCGATTTAGGACTTCACCGATTGGTCTGCTACATCAACTCTTCGCTAGACGTCACTATGAGCGGTTTCATTGGTGACAGCATAATGGATTGCAGACTTTGGTTGTTCAGCGATTCCGACTTCGCGGGTGAGTTTGATTCAAAATCTACAACTGGGTGTGCGATGTTTTTGGTTGGGCCAAACACGTACTTCCCACTCAATGCCTTTAGCAAAAAGCAAACTTCGATCACTATGAGCTCTACTGAGTCTGAAGTCGTAGCGGCAAACCATGGTTTACGTGCCGAAGGTCTACCGTGCCTGAGCCTCTGGTATTTTCTCTGGCGTGGAGATGCCGGCCGCAAGGCCGAGCCAAGGGCTGAGAGGGTAGATTCGATTGTTGCACGGATTGATCCAGAACTCGATGAGATTCGGTATGGGTCTAATAGACCAGATGGGTTGTCGATTGCTGACATCAACGGCCTCTGTGTCCAACTTCCTGAAAGCTTTGAGGTTAGACACTTGGAGGACAACCAAGCAACTATCACCCTTTTGTTGCTAGGGCAAGCTGGTGTTCTACGACATACTGATCGGACACAGAGGGTAAGCTTTTCTTGGCTAAAACAGCAGTATGAGAATGGGCATTTCAAGCTACTGAATGTTGGTACAGCCGAACAAGTGGCGGATGTCTTTACGAAGCCGTTCACGGAAAAGAACAAGTGGATGCACGCCCTGAAGCTCATTGGACACACAACCAGCGCGAACATAGCCGGGTGCAAACCCGAGTCGAAGGTTGAGGTCGACAACAAGGTTTCGGTAGCAGCAGCTCCGGATGCAGCAAAGGCCGTCGAGGACTTCGCTAAGCAATCGTTTGACTCTAATGACTACAGTCACAAGACCTTCGAGAAGCTAGCTGGGCTCATATGTACCAATCTTAAAGCTTCATTGGCAAAACAGCGACCGCTTATGGCTTCTGAGACAAAATCCAAGTACCTGGTGTTCGGTGCTTGGGTCCATGGTGGATGCTTTGGTATTACCAATCGCACAAAACAATACCCATGGATTTGCAGGTACGTGAATGAATTTGTGAAGCGATCATCGCCGAAAGGGTTTACATGGACTTCGTTCGTGTTCAACTTCAATGGCAAAGCCCGTATCCACACGGATAAGTACAATCAAAAAGAATCGTACAACCTGACGTTCTCCTTCGGTACTTATACAGGGGGGACACTGTGGATTGAAGGTGCTAGCCAATTGGGACCGCCGGCAGACTACATTGATGATCATGGCAAAGTCCACAAAGGCTACAACTGCAATACGTACCGGAAGCCCACTCTATTGCATCCCTCTACTCGACATGGAGTACAACCTTACACTGGTGAAAGACATTCGTTCATCGCCTATTCGTCAGGGGGGTACCAGAAGCTCAACAAAAAGCAAAAGCAAACTCTACATCAGTCAAATTTCCTCTTGCCTCCAGCTCAGTTGAGGCTTCCAGCTCAGAATGCAATGGTTTGTTTGCGGTGTGTTAGTTCCCCTCTCGATGAGGGGGGTAGGCTTACAAAACCGTGTTCTCGTTTCGAAAATGATTCGTTTGCACACACATCGCTCGAGTGCACAAACACACAACAAGCTGCAAGCCTTGACCCAGTAGTCACGACTTCCTTTGTGTGCATGTCAACTATTGCAACATCAGCTGGCTCTGCCCCATCTGTATTGCCTACAGCATCGATCCCGACCCGCACTATGGCAGCCATCATTGCGAACGATGAGTACTGCAGGGTTAACACCGGAGAGGGCGACCGCGTTGGAGTCGTAAAGGCCATGAAGACCATCCTCCAATCAGCCGCGCTTAACAGCGATATCATTTCCCTCGGCGCCGAGACGGAGTATCGCATGTTGGAATCGGCCTATGGCTGTGTTTCCACCCAGGTTGCGGCCGGTGTGTCTTTGACGCACGCGGACGTGTCGTGTTCGGCACTTCGCCAGCTGGCAGACCTCAGTGACGAGGGAATGGCCAAATTGAAGCCAACCGCAAGGTTGAGCCCCAAGGTGAAGCGTGCTCTCATCCTTGTCAGTGACAGCTCCACAGCTTTGTGCAAGAAGAACAGAAGAGGAGTGTTTGTCAAAGCTGACTTGGCTGAAGAAGTGGGCCTGACGAGTATGATGCTGGGATGGTCCGAATGCCGCTACACCATGTGTTGGGGCAAAACGTTGGCCTGGATCGTGTGGCAAGTGGAGGAGCACATCAAAGATCTTCGCACCAACCATCCTGGGCTCATCATCGACGTGTTGTGTTGGTGGTGCGGCAACGAGATCTCCGGCCAGTGGGGCTGTATCCCTACTCGGCTTGGCCCAGGGTTCGGCTACAGGGACCCGACCGTGACCACGGAGACGGTTGCCAGGAAGGTTCGGCGAGCTGCTGATGTGTTTGCCGCCCTCGCGGGCGAGCCGGATATTGGCTTCGTGAAGGTGATTGGGCAAGTGGAGGCGGATCTCTTCCAACTCCACTCTGCTTACAATGACTTCAATGCCGCAATGTTCGAAGAGTTTCGGAGCCGAAACCTTCAGGTGCAGTCAGCGAGTCCTCTTGTTGAGCGGCTGGAAATGTATGATTCATTCCATGCCAGCGAGGATTTCCGCAACCGCGAGTTGTTCGTGGGGTATCTGCACGCGACATTGAATGTCTCCAAAAGTGAGTGGATCGCTCAGAAGCTGAATCCCTGCGTGAAGGCACTCCTGGTCAGGTTTGAGCACTTCGACACGGGCATCAACACCTCGAATCCCGTCTTGCAGGACGTCTTCAAGCAGTGGGAGAACGAGAAGCAGCAGCTCATGAACCCGAAGACCGCGAAGCCGATGCCGGTTACGGAGGAAGACAAAATGTGGGAAGCGCCCGACGCGGCCAATGCCACTGATGTCACGAAGATGTCCGGTCCTCCCATGGATAAAGCCATCCGCAAGGATGTGCCAGCTATCGGGGCAACAACCGATGTAAGCAAAGTGGCAGAATGCGTCAACGACATTGTCACCCAGGACGCTGACGGCAAAGTTTCCTATAGCGTCCCCGGCACGGTGGAGCTTGTGGACGAGGGCGACAAAGTCGACCCGATCCCATCGTCGATGGGCAGAGTCATCGAACCTTCGACATCCAAAAGGACTAAAAAGTCCGACCGCGATGAGGATGCCATGAGGAGGATGATGTTCATCGATGAAAGCGCCCCGCAAGGGGCAGCCACTGTGCCAGAGCAGCTTCCGAATGAGTACTTCTACAACGGCAAGAAGCATCTCATGAAGCCTCTCAACCCGGAGGACATTGTCGGCGACAAGAATGTGACCTTCAAACATGGGGATCTCAAATTCTTGTCGAAGTTGCTGCGAGGCCACGCCATGGAGGAGTTCCCAGGACTCGTCTTCGACAGAGGATGCTGGACAGACGTTGACTCTCTGCTCCAGGTCTTCAATGGCGCCCGGAATGCACGCTGGGGCGTTCGGCAGCTGCTTCGAGCGGCGAAAGCCGATAACAAGGGAAGGATTAGGTTGTTGGGCATCGATGTCCCCATGAAGGACACGTTGGGACAGCCGCTTTTCCCAGTTCGCGTGCGGGTGGCGCAAGGACACAACCAGAAGCTCATCGGCAACAACCCGGATGCGGACTTTTTCCTCGCTACCAGGTTCTACAGTGGACTGTCCAAGGCCGACGCGGAGCTGCAGAGCAGCATCAGGGGGGCCACAGTTCTCTCCATCGAGGACACCCCCGCGAAGTTGTACCATCGCACAAACGAGCGTGGTATGCAGGGGATCCTTCGCGACGGCATGATCCCTGGCTCCGCCAGGTCGGACAGGTCCCACAATTACTTGTCGCCGTGCAGGCTGGACGATACCAACTACAAAAGTGGCATGCGGTCGAACCAGCCCATTGAGCTGGCCGTCGATACTCAGCGGGCTATTTCAGCTGGGTGCGTCTTCTTTGTGACGGAGACCGACGGCGTCCTGACCCGCGACAATGTGCCCCCGGATTGCATCCTGTCTGCCGTCGATACCAGCAAGAAGAACCTCCCGCTTTATGTCGCCGAGCACAAAGAAGCCACCCGCGAGGGTGAGCCAGAGCATATCTTCCGTGCCAAGCGCGACTACGAGGAGGCGGCAGCTAGCTCATCATCGGCACCACCGCCCAAGCAGGCGGCAATTGCACCAAAGCCGATTGCATCGAAAAAGATGCCGAAGGTGGCTCCCAAGCCCACTGCTATCGTCGAAAATGATGAGGCTATGGGCCTGGTTGAAGCCACCCGCGAGGGTGAGCCTGTCGATGCTGCTGGTTTCGCTCCCGAACCCGAGTTGAGGCCAAAGGGGAGGAAAGCGACACGACGGATGCGGGTGAAGACGAGCCGTATCCACTTGGCTCACACCCGTGCAGACAATGCCAGGCTGTGGTGGCAAACGGCATGCTTTTCTGCTTGCGCTGCAAAGCCCCACAAACGGACGACTCGGCAAAGATCACGAGAAGGGCCTTCGAGAACTCGAGACTCAGGCAGCGCCTCCTCGCTACCGCAGCTACTGGAGCACAGAAACCCATTGATGATCTCCTTGCGAGTGACCTTCGTGGGCTTGGCGACGGACCCAAAAAGCGTGGTCAGATGAGTGCAGAGGCAGCCGCAATTCGTGATGCCAAAGACCGTAAAGTCAGAGCCGCGAAAATGAAGTATGACACTGTGTCGGACCGCTTCGAGCAGGACGCGCAGTTCAACCTCAGGATGATGCAAGAGGGACGCACCTTCGAGGACATGCAAAAGTTCGATCACTTGGCGAATGCTGTTCTCCCCGATCCGGGGCGCAGTGAGGAGCAGCGCTACTTGCGTGCTGGCTCCCACTATGGCGGTGGCAATGTCCCGCCGGCCAAGTTGGTCTACTATGCCCACTGCGAAGTGGAGCCGTTGAGGAACCTGCGATTCATTGATGATACAGCAGACGTTCCCATCGGCTTGACATACCTCGGTGCATTCCTTCCTCCGCGACTCTATGCTGAGGTGGCAGCTGTGAACGACGCCGCGAAGAGAATCCTGACCTTCGACGGTGAAGTCTACATTTCGGCTACCACAACTGATGGCATCACAACTGAGATCGGGCAAATCCTTACCGATAGCCTCCGTAGTGCTCAGATCCAAACAGACCAAACGGAACGTTTGGCAGAGCGCAATCGTCAGGCTGCAGTACAGAACCGCCCATCCCAAAAGGGACAAGGTCGTGGTCGTGCTGCAGACCCGGAGCCGATGTATAGAGGCTATACTCAGGCCCAGTGGGACGAGTACTATCGCCAGCGCCGTGGAGGTTACACTCAGGCCGAGTGGGATGCATGGAACCGCACCCATAGGCGCTGAGTCCTCATTTTGATTTGCTTCGGACCTGCAGGGCTTCCCCGTTGTGCTTTATATATGCTCGCTTTGGCAAGCTCTTCACAAACTGTTGAAGCCCAGGGCAACCTGGAGCCATGTAGTATCCGCCTTAGCTCGAGCAGCACGGCGAGGGGGGTGTAGATTTTACCCTGCCTCCATTGCTATTTCTATGGTCCTTAGCTATGTCTGTACGCGCGCATACTTGGCCCAAGTCCCCGTTGGAAAAAGACCACAGGGTTGACTGACCGGTAGTTAGTCGTGCTAAGCTGTTAGCCTGAGAATCTTCAAAAAACCCACAAAAATCCAGAAAACATATGCAAGGAATAATTCCAGTCAGAGGTGGAGAACGGTCACGGCCACCAGGCTAGATTCTGAAAACCAAGGAAAGAAAAACTAAAACCACGAAAATATACAAAAAAAACCAGAAAATTACACAAAAAAGAACTCCAGTCAGAGGTGGAGAACGGTCACGGCCACCAGGCTAGATTCCGAAAACCAAGGAAAACAGAACTAAAACCAGGAAAATATACAAAAAAAACCAGAAAAAAGACAAAATAAATACTCGCTCCAGAGGCGTCTGGTAATTGGAGTGTTGGACAGGGCTTGGGGTCATGTCAAGGTTTAAGTTTTGACGAAACTCCAGGACTCCACCACATTCATGGTTTCCCCGTCATGTTCAAACTACGTGGTGATAGTTTTGTCAATACGATGCCTCCTTGATTTGCACCTGCTTCGGCTGTTGTGCCGTATCCTTCCTTTACTCTTTGCAAAGAGTCGGCGAGTGTTCCTGTGATACCGTGTTAAGCAGATTCCTGGATGTCACCTAGATTTCGGTCTTAGTGGCATTTGAATGGTTTCATTTCTGCACATGAATCGTTTTAGTTGTCGCTGTCATTGAACTGTTGTCCTGCCGCGTTGCATCTATAGTCTATAGCGACACGAAGGCCTGGCTCTCAACCAAAGGGATGTAAATACCGACCTGTAAATACTGACCTGCAATGACCTGCAGTCGTTGAGGTGTTAAGAACAGCGGCAGTCGGGATGCAGGGAGCGCTGTATCTCTAAATTATCCATCGCCAAGATTGGGGCTGTCTCTTCCAAGGACTACAAATACTACACCAACGGCAAGCATGACATGCTGAAAAAGATCTTTGGACTTTTGGGGACTCCTGAGCAAAAGGACGTTGCCATCCGATCTGCAGGGTGCTGGAACTGGGCTCGTGCCAGTTTTGTTTTTGTGAGGACATTGATGCATGCATTGAGCGCGAAGATGCAAAGCGCAACCTGCCTTCAAGGTCTAAGGTGCTAAGGTGCCGTCTGGTCACACGAAGACCGTGGCTGCTGACAGCGAAGCTGAGGTTACATAGCTTGCTTCCCAAAGCAAGTTGGAGACGGATTGCGCAAAGTATTCAAAGACTCTTGGCACTGTGCCGAGGATGATGAGACATGCTCTACACATCAGCACGTGTGCGCTAGCCATAGTCTGTCGAGGAAATTGATGCTGGCATGATCGATATCCTTGAGAAGATGAAGCCTGTTGCAAATATGGCTTTGCTCAGCATTGAGGAACATGCTTGCTGCAAGCAATGCAGCTTACATTTAAGTTGTCGTGCACTTGAAGCAACGCTTAGGTTAATCTTCAATCCGAAGACTCGTATCTCGGTACAAGAGGCAAGCCAACACTTGCACGCATCCTACGTCGCAGTCGTTGTAGATGAACCCTGGCGTGTCAACAAAGGCTGTTCTTTATCAGTTGGTATGCCTAGTCAAGCACGTGGCGAGGGCCGGTCTGCACATTCGCCATGCAAACTTTGTCCTTTGACAGGCCTTGGCCCACCCGCTTCTCGCAGACATTCGCGACAAGACACTGGAAACTACGTCGCCAGAAGTGGTCGTGCTACTTTGTCGCAGGGGTCAGACTGAGTCTCTCCGGCATGGAGCACTGGCTGCCTCTTCGCCCCATCGCTTCCCCTTGTGACGAAGGATGAGCGCGATTTGAGGCTGCGCTTGTGTCTTGAGGCTTCCCTTCGAGAAGGAGCCCGACCTGGACGAAGACCTGCTGAGCATATTGACAGCACTTCATGCTGCTTGTGTCACAAAACGAAACCGGCATGCCGAACATTCCGTCGCACAGAAGTTGATGTTGTCGGCTTCGAAGATGCCCCTGCTCGAAGACCAAGGGCGGTACTTCAATGCAGAGCTGCGAAAGTGACCAGGACGCCATTGGTGTACTGCGTGTGAGGCATGTTGATCCGCCAAGGTGGCCAGGTCACGTGTGTACTAATCTGACTAGTGAGGTCAGGGATTGCAGACCAGCCCAGGTACCATCCAGAGGTGCCGGAGTACAAACCGCTGCGGGGCTACGGCAGCTGAAAGTCGAGCACGCACTCGTGGCAGAACTCCGTGTTGTGCGGTACAGAGCAGCGGAGTCGAAGTCACCGTGGCCTCCGCGGCTGCTGAACACTAGCGGCGATTGTGAGCAAGGCTTTGCTGCAGCGATGCTCAGCTCTTTTAACTGCTCAACAGAACATAGGACGTGTGCTGTGGGAGTGTGACATGAGAGCCGGCCCGGATACTGGCTATGACGCATTGCAATGTTGGAAGCGCAAGTACTGCAAGGTCATCTCCCTCAAATGCTCCACTTGTCTTTTGCATTCTTAATGCCGAGATTGCTAAGTGACGTGCGAAAGATGTCTGCGATCACGAGATGTTGCATTCCATCCTGAGTATGAGGCTGGAATTACAGTGAACTACCAGGTATCAGGAACCATTCATGTGTTCACAAGCTGGGGGGCTCCGTACGGCGGACAGGAGTCGAGGTCGGAGGCGCTGAGGACTTAACAACATGGAGAACCATTCAGTCGAATACGGCTTTGTTGGCCAGTCGTCAGCAGAATGCCACGTACAGTGCACCTTAACTCCGGTCTAAGATGTCTAAGGTCTCTACGTAATGCGCCGACTGCGCAAGCGCAGGTGCGGCGCCCTTTAGTTGGGCAAGATCGTAGGGAGGACAAAGGCTGCGAGCCCGCGTGCATCTGAATAAGGGTCGTCGTGATTTCAGCCACATGCATCTCTTTCGTGCAGGCAAGACCACATGGCTTTGCAGCTGTGGAAATCGCGCAGCTTGTTGTGGGTGCCTTACTGTGGACGGGCCTTCGTGATTTTTTCCGGGCTGGCCGTGGAATGAGCGATTGTTAGTGATTGTTTCTTCTTGTCCAATATTCGGATGTGGCTGCTCACGACGGAGACGGCAGGTGGCATTTGCCGTGGGCATGTCGACGAGTGGAGGATAGCTTGGGTGCTACAGCAATCTGCCGCAAGTCATCAAGTCAGATTTCTGATGCCGTGCTGTTTGGGTGAACTATCGGGACGCCTTTGAAGGCTCAAAGATAAGTCAACCTGCAAGCATGTCCCAGCTTGTCCAAGGTCCGGGTGAAGACCGGTACATAAGATTTGAGAGCTTCCTTTTTGCAAGACTTGGGCCGTATGGCAACTTAGCAGATGACTCCACATGAGCAGCGTCAGCCCGAGGCATGTCTGGGGGGCAGAGCAGCATAGCACCGCTTAAGCACCTCTAGCAGGTGCCGGGCTTTGGCACAGCCCCGCGCTGAGTTTGAACTTGCGGCCTTTTGCCTGGTGCAAGTTCGAAAAGCTGTCTTCAAGGTTTCTCGATCATCACCGAGAGCCTTCATGGCGTTTGCAGCAAGTCCTACATGGAGTTTACAAGGTCACCATCGCACTGCGCGTTGGCCATATTCCTCACCTCTTCCACACTAGGCGCACAAGATCAAATGGCACGCCATCGACGGCTTACCCGACACACTGAAGTGGCGACTCAAGGAACGGAGCCTTTCGCGGCAGCATGGCTTTGATGCGTATGATGCGTACAGAGCAGGACCAGTTCGGGAAGTACACCACCTCTTTCAAGCCCGAGGCGGAGCGGCCGGAAGCGGTGTGAAGCGCAGCGACTCAAAGCGTTTCTGGTCTCGGAGGCAGCGTCAGAAGGAGATTCTGCGGAGAAACTGCTGTTGAAGTCACGCACTGACGAAGCACGTGCCGGAGCCCCAAGCAGGAGGATCACCCCAAGAAATCCACACTTAGACTTTGCTTAGACCGAGTCTGAGCCTTCCAGGTCGAGGCGGTGTCTTTGAAGTTTCACTCCCATCGTTCGCTCTGCATCTCATCGCAGGCTTGGGCTTGTTTACTCGCATGTCGCTTCAGCATGTCAGAGCACGAGAAAGGTGAGAGAGAAAGCATTTCAGCGACCCGGAGACATAGGGCTAGGAGGGACATGCCCGCAAGACGAGCCTGGATCACAGTCACAGCACTGAAGGCAATACCAGGCCACAAGGCAAACATCAGGAGCAGGATCTCCACTCTATGAGTCATCCCCGGTCGCCTTGCGAAGAGTGCCGCGACGGGCGAAGCTTCGACTCCACGTTTGGCGGATCGGGGGGGCCACAGCGCAGCGAGAAGCAGGACCTAAGGAGCGAAGTGTTTGCTTCAAAAGTAGGGTGGTGGAGATCATGCACAAGCGACAGGAGTAAGCCCGGCTGAGAAATTGTGTGAGCCGCGTAAGAAACAGCTCAGCTGCAAACCTGTCTCAGGCGGGGGACCGCTACCGGGGTCGGCTTCTGACAACTGGAAACCTCTTTCCAACTTGGCCGATGTGCTGGCAAGCAGTTGGGGAGGTGGCAGCGGTGCCTGCGCACAGAGTCATGTTGTTACTGTAACACTTGAAATTGTTGGCCACTGGAGCGACCGATCCAATTTTGCGAGGGATCCTTTCGTGTAAAGATTTCATTAATCCTGGTGACTTGACCATTGTGTCCGAAATAATGAACTTGTAAGTGATGTGCACTGACTTTGGCAGAAAGAAGGCCGGCAAACACATCAGCCTGATCCACCCTGTCGTCCACGTAACGGCCAGCTTGAAGATGTCGTTTGATGTCGTTTGGTCTGCCCTGAATCACTGCGCGCTTATCTGCACTCGACAGGGCACCTTCCAGCATCATCATGGCGAAGACTGCATCCAGCACCATTGCTCAGGAGAGCACCGAGACCTCAGGCTCCCCTCAACAAATCTGGGTCTCCCTTCCATGACGGGTGAGCCAATCGGCTCGGGGGGCTTGACACCTTCTCTTTGCCCAGGAGAACAGAAGAGAGAGAGAGAGAGAGAGTCGCGATGGCCTGAGGGTCGCTTGACCAGGCCCTAAGCCCTGACCCAGTTTATTCATAGTCCAACACACTTCTCTCACGTAACTGGGGGATTCGATGTTTTTCACGCCCCGCCGAAAGCCCCATAACAAATGGGCGGCCCATGAGGCCGGGGGGCCTGACCCGCCCCTTATGCCCTGCAGAAGAAGAAGAGAGTGTGTGCAGAGTGTGTGTGTGTGTGCTTACGCGGCGCATTTCCCGAAGCACTATCCCAGGCAAACTTGCCAACAGAGTGACACCGAGCAAACCCTCAACAGAGGGCGTGCCTCCATGCCGGGGGGGCACCCCCTTGAGCCCAGAGAAAGAAAGAGGTGGGTGACCGGTACAACAGCCATGAATGCAAGATCTCACTGTGCCGCCTCAGGTAGGCTGCAGCTTCCAGTGCGCCTTCTGCGCCACTGGAAAAGTGGGTTTTAAACGGCAGTTGGATGCAGACGAGATTAGCGACCAGGCTCTTACAGTTAGCTTCCCGTAACATGATGACCGTTCCACGATTCGGGTTGCAAAATTTGCGGTATGCATGCTGCCAGAAGCAGGTGCTTCTCTTCCTGCAGCGTGGACACAAGGACCAGCGGTCATGTGCAGCCACAGTTGGTTGCTCTGGCGTGGTGTGCTTGATGAATCTACTTCGACGACCAAGCTGAAAGAGGTGGACGGCGTTTCCTTCATGGGGATGGGCCCTTGGCCGAGGGCATTTGGACCGTTTCGGTCTGGCCGAGTTCAGGTATGACATGCGCCGCATCCACAGCTAAGGCGAACCTTTGGGGAATCCGAAAATATTTGATGCGCTTCGCATCCTCACAGCTTCGGAGCTTTATGGAATGTCGGCACGGAGGACCTCTACGATGTTCAGTGGGCCGCAACATGGAATATTGACAGTGACTTCTCGCAGCCTTGCAGGTTGAACGTTTCGACTGTCGGGGTGCTTCCGGGCATCGTGAAGCTGACCGAGGACGTGTGTACTGCCGAAGTCTTCTCGTCACATGTTCCGGAATTGCGGCACAAGGAGTTCCCACAGGTCAACTTGGCTTTTTCCTTGCACTCACCTTTCACGGAAGAAAGAAACAAGCTTGTGCCGCTTCGGTCGCATGTTATCCGTTGACTGCATCTGTTGTCACTCCATTGCGACGCCATGCGAAGCCCACCAGGCCGCTCAACAGGATGTTTCCGATGGAGGAGGCCTGCTGGTTGGCAATTGACACAAAGGCGCTAATGGTTGCAAGTGGTGCTGCAGGTGTTCAATGTCCTAGATCAGCGCATTCGCAGCACTGGCCGTCGAATCTGGATCTGCTACTTACTGCTGCAGGCAACGTAGCATGCTCGCTTTCAATTCCTAATCCTAGTCTAGTCATATGATAAAGCCTGCAGAGCTCTGAGAATGGCAGGGCATCAATGATTCCGCAGACCATGCTCGGGCTTTGGCCCAGATGATTCGAGACCGTCCCGCGGAGACGCGGTTCGCACCTCAATCTCGTGAACCTTCGAGTCTAGTGCAAGCGGCTCTGGCTCTGAAAAAACCCCGGGGGAAGAGTATCTGTGACACTGAGATCGAACCTGAACCAAGCGCGGCCTGTGATTTCTCAGCAGATCTCAGCAGGTATTTGTACCACGTCAACTTACTGCCCTACAATGTGGGCAGCGGGCTTATGGAGCCGCGGCACCCAACTCGCCTTGACAAAGCTAACCCACAGCCCAAAACCTTCCCTGAGTGAGGTCGAGCCGTCCCAGAGAAGTATAGCAGAGCTCGCCCTGAAGGCTGGCAGACCCTTCGGGCGGATAGAAGTTTCGGGTGCTTGCGTGTCGAAGGAGTCGAGCAGTTCCAGCGAGTCTTGCAGCGACCCGGCTGCAAAGTTCTTCCCTATCGCTGCTTGTTGCCGTCATGTCGGTGCTGGTGCTGCCTCAGGCAGAAGCGTGTTTCCTCCTCCTACCGAAATTCCTTCGGTCATGGAATCGATGCTGCTTGTGGACAGCTTTTTGCGGGCTATGAGGAGGCAGAAAGCTTGCCATGTCTTGACAGTAAACAGTGAAAACACTGCGTTGGCAGTTGGATTCAATGAGCGTTGCGCACTTTCGCGGCTAGCGCGCAAAAGGTGGCAGCAAGGGCTGCGCGACTAGGTGGGGAGCCTAATCAGGTTTTGGCTGATGCTGGGATCTTGAATAAATGTCATTCAATCATCGTCCTAGGCCTCATTAAGCTCTGAGACCATTCAGGACTGGGTCCCGACAATCGACTACCTCCCAAAGCTTCTGACATGCTGGAAAGCACGTGACGTGCGTTGCCGGCCGTCGCGAAAATCTGGTCAGTGGCGAGCTCACAGATGCTTGATCCGGTTAGATGGTTTCTAAAGACTCCGATGCCTTGTTGCACCTGGCAGCACCTGCACCTTGTCAGCATGCATTGATTGAAACTGGAAATGGTCGGGACTTGCACAGAGACCTGCCAGGACTTGTTGCACTGGAAGGCTTTCTTCACGAAGATCGCGGGCGCCTTAGCTGCTTGTGTTCCTGAGAAGCAGGAGTGAACCCAAACCTCATCAGTCCGTGCGGTTCCTCTCGGATTCCACATCATCCGCAAGACAGGATGATGTTAAGCGTGATTGCCCACTGACATGAAGGTCCACAAGATTGAACTGCGGCTCCAGGCAGGACCTGTGTCATTGCTTGAAATTGACAGCACGCATAGCAGGATGGCATTGTCCATATTGAGGCACCAAGGTGTTCAAGGAGCCGGTCGCTTCCATGGCAGCCCCATCCCCGGCAGCCGACTACCCTGCGAACGGAGGATTCCGGTGCCAGACTAGGGACTCTAGGGACCAATGAGAGCCAAGGAATCTTCTGAGAGTTTCATTGTCCCACGATGGTGCTGAATCCTTGATATCATATGTGCAATTTTCAACAACGTGTAGCTTGTGCAATATGGCATGTTTAACAAATGGCCTCTTTAGCGGTTTCTTTCAGGAATTATCTCGATTCTGAGCGACTCCCGAATCCTTTTCTAGGGAAGAGTCCCAAGAGCAGGACGAAGGCCACTATGCAACGAGACTCGTACTAGCCATGTCAAGATTTTCGGGAGGTACTGGTACTGTGGTATGGAGTGTCGCTTCAGTCGGCGTGCTTTTGCTCGCTTCGCCTGCTTTGGTTCAAGTTAAGCAGGGCCAGTCTCAAGTACGATGCTGCATGGTGTCAGCGTTCGCCCTGGGATCGGAGGGACGCGGTGATGCAGCATAGGTCGCTGGGAGAAAACAGCTGAGCTTGGAACTGTGTGGCGCAAACTAGGCAGCTTATCAGGTTAGTTATATATATATATATATATATATATATATCAATAGGGAGCCGATGCCGCTGCCGAAATCAAAGCCGAAGGCCCCAGCCCAGCTTGAGCTTTGCATGCAGAACAGTTGCTACTGTAGCACTCCCAGCGCGTGTTGAGTCCTTTTGCCGTTTTGCGATGTCTTGCGAGCAGTGGACGGTGTCTGTTGCCACAGCATGCTTGGCAGCAGAGGCTTCGTGTACGCACATCTAATCACATGTATGCAGAATGCCTGCTTGTGCAGGGTGAGGGTATGTAAGGGTCGGTAGGCATGCCGCCGCGGGCCGAGGGCTCATCGCAGAACCGCTTGGTTTCGAGATGTTTCGAGCAGCTGACGAATGGGTTTCACGAGCACCTGCAGCAGCGAGGGTGTCGGCTTCGCATCGGGACGGCGCAGGCCTTCCAGTCGAAACACCATCGCATCAAGCTAGCGGAGATCCAAGAGTCGGAATAGATTGCTGCCCTGTACTGTTTTGCCCTGCATGTCCATGCCGCACCTGTGTCGCAGCGTGGCTAAAGTACGAAGAAGACCGAAGGTTCGCGGGTCATACCCGAGCTCGTAACGTGAATGCTTTTACTGGCTGTGCTGGTGATTCGGTGAAGGTTTGTAGGCTGGCCAGGCAGGGCGGGGCGGTTCCCGGCTCCGCCTACTGTTCCGCTTCTGCTACAGCATGCCACACCTTGTCAACATGCTGCAGGAGTTTTGTTGCCCCCTCGAGGATTATGCCTATTTCTTGCAGAAAGTCTGGAAGCATCTCGTTGGACCTCGAAATCATGTAAGGGAGACTGTACGCCCTGCTGGGTTCGCTGTGCGGCTTGTGTCGGCAGAATGTTTGCAACGTTTGCTTATCGAACGCACTCGACTCTTGCAGGCTTTCCAAGCAGTCACAGGGGACACCAGGAATCCAAGGAAGGAAAGGCTTCATATCCAACGGTGAATCCTGTAGAGTCTCACAATGAGGAGTGCCCAGCGTTGGCCGCAAAACATCTTTCAAATTTCGAAAGACTATACATGTAGGGAACAGCCTCGACATGGATTCTCATGGACAGAACCCACATCATGATACCATTGCCATGCCAGCCGTTGGTTGAACCAGACAAACGCTTGCACTTTGCAGCAAAGCTCTTACTTACCGCCAACCCCCCTCCCGAACCTCTCCTTGTTCGCAGGTCCGTGTCCTTTTCTTGGACGTGGACGGCGTCTTGCATCCGGCCTCTTGCGGCATCCAGCTTCAAATGGCCCTTGGCTCAGCGGAGGAGTGCCCGGAGCCAGCGCAAAGAGTTCTTGGTCCCAATTGTTGGTCCTAGTTTCATACCGCAGGACTCCTCGCTCACGCATTTCACCACCGGAGAATATGGGCTGTTTCAACCCCGTGCGATGACATCTGGCAAGAAATTGTTTCTTTCCGGTCTCATGCTGTCCGGTCTCATGGCTGTTTCATGCCGCGACCAGCCCGAATTGTGCGGGAGTGCCAGGAAATGCCTCGCACGCATTCTCGTCTGCTCTGGAGCACGGGTGGTGCTGTCAAGTGCATGGCGCGCTTTGCCTGGAGGCCGCTTTTCTCATTCTTTCCGTTCTCGTTCTCTATTGCGGACTTCACAGTCTTCAAGGCTGCGATTTGTGAGGCCGGCAGGCAGTCGACCTGGTACTTCGTAGATGGGGACTGCTGCCCGTGTACTCGGTCACACCTGGAGAAGGTGCGGATAGAGACTTGGCATGATTTGGACATTTTCGGAGTAATGTTCTTAACGTTCTTCCAAGGCTCTTGTGTCAAGCTCCACAGAGGGTGAAGGTAATGTTTGACTTAGAGCCGTCCCAGGACGAGTTGATCATATTTGGACTTGGCTGTCGGAGCATCGCGACCAAGTGGAGGGTTATGCTGTGGTGGATGACATGGATCTGTCATTGGACTCCACGAGCCAGTGACCTAGACAGTTTGGATCAACACACATCAAAATCATCAAAACCGAGTCGGGATGCCAAACAAGCACGTGCTCTTGTGCCAGGCTTCCAAAGTCAGCCATCTCGCATTGCAGCCCACTTCGTCCGAACACCTGGCACTGTAGGCACGAAGCCTCGGCACAGTGATGCGGATGCAAGTCATTGGCATTCATTGGTCATTGGGCCAGGACTATCATCCGGCCATGTCTCGCGGCTGCTGGCCAAGCTGCAGAAGGAGCCGACACTGCCAAAGGCGGGAATCTGAGCTGTTACGGCTTCAGGGCTGTGCCTCATTCCAGTGGCTGCAGCCGAGGACCCGACAGGAATCGCAGCTTTACTACCTTCTCTTCCGAAGCCTCGAACAGGAAGCTGTTTTGCCAAGCGGCATGCCGAGTCTTGACTGTGGCAATTTCGCAAGCTGGCAGGCGCACCACGGGCAAACACCGCGCACACTTTGCCGGAGGCGCGGGATGATGCAGGATGCCACACCGTGCAGTACCCTTCAAAGTCTGCTGGCAGGGGCATCAAAAGGAGCGCTCTTGGCATGCTCGTGCAAGAACTTCCAGGAGGCCGGCACCATTGCGTAATTAAGACGGGAGTTACGCTGCCCCCTGATACGCATTCCAGGTGTGACTTTGCCACACAGTCCTCCCTGGAATCAGTAGATTCGGTCCGGTAGATCTTATATGATATATTCTTATGTGATTTCAGTGGTACGCAGGTGGAGGTAAGTCCAACTATCGCTAACTGGTTTCAGAGGTTGTGATGCATGTTCTCCGCAGCGTCCCTCTCCAAATGCCGGGGGGGGATTACGTCTTGGCCTGCTCATGGGCAAAGGCTGGGCCGGAAGCCAGGAATTCCTTGAAGACGCTGTGCAACTGCACCGTTGTATCGATTCGAGCACGAACAAGGCTTCTGGATGCAATGAAGGCTCGCTCGGTGACATTGCGGGCAGCAGAGATTGTGACTCTGTGAGAGTATTGAGCAATTCCTCCGGCTTTGCATTTCGATGTGCAGGGAGTTCGTCTCCTCAGAGGCTTGCTGTTGACTCCTTAGGATGTGAGAATTGACCGGAGCGCCGGAGTTATACGGTATGCTGCGGGGGCCAAGGTTGGCACCAGTTGTTCTGGCCAGCTCGGCTAAGCAGCATCTCCGCCAAGGTGTTAGAAGCTTACCCGGGAAAACAGTATCTGTGCCTCCACGTCCGACATATCAGTGTGGCAAGGGCTTGGCGTCCCAGAACTCGATAGGAGGCCTGGTGCAGCGCGATCGTGAGCATGCCAGCGTGCTGCACGTTCCCGACATTTTCAGGAGCAGCTTTGGCCCATGGGGCCACCTCTGCTCTGGAGGCGCCAAGCAGCGCAGCAGCACACCTTCCGCAGCAAATGCTGCTTGATGCAAGAGCACCAAGGTTGCACTTGTACTTGTACCAACTTACCTAAGACCTGTCAGGAAGAATACGGTTTGCTGGAGAGCACCCTCCTCCGTTCAGACGAGGAGGAAAGCCATGGAGACGCATGTCATCGTCGATGGGTCTTTTCATGGCATGCCTCAGGGGGAACGCAGCATCTTGAGACACATGCGCCGGTGCAAAGCTTAGTGGGCGCATGTTTGAGTGAGCATGGGGTTTTGGAACTCGGTCTTCGATTTGAGTGTTCTCAGAATCTGAAGAACGACGTGTCATCTCACATGGCGAGATCACTGGTGTTGTTCGGTGTCATGCAGAACCGCAACACGCGCGCCGCCAGAAATCTGTAGGTAGTGCATTGCAGGAGTATCCACAGGAGCTTTTCGCAGTTAGTTTGGAGTTTGGAATCTCTCGGAAATCAAGACTCGGATTTCCAAGACAAGCGCGAAGCTTACCCGGGCCCAAATGCAGTCTTGGCAGAGGAGACGACATGATGCACAGGAAGTTTATATGTACCGTGGCCACTCAAACGTGCGCCTGTACCTTGGTCCGTTTATCTCATTCAATGTTGGACGTTGGCTGCATTGTGCAGAGCTGAGTTGCCAGCAAGTTTGCTGTAGTTACCGAGTACTCGCTGACGAACACAATGGCGTTTTGCCACGTGGCATCGCGAAACAGCACACGCAAGAGATCAAAGAATGCCTGGCAGTGCAAATTGAGCACGGGATTTGTGGAAGGGCGAGGAAAGACAACACTTTCCCTTCAGTCCTAAGCCTTCCTCGAAGCACCTGAGTCTGTCCAGATAATGGTGGCTGTTGTTGTTGTTGTTGTCACTGTTGTTGTTACTGTTATTCTTATTGTTCTTGTTCATGTTCTTCTTCTTGTTATTATTCTTCTTGGTGTGGTTTTTGTTGTTGTTGTTGGTACAGACAAAAACAGCAGCCCGTACTTGTTGTTAATTAGAAGCAATTGGGAAAGCTTCCGGCGACCGCATACAGTAGGGTGCCTGTAGAGTTTTGGGAAGTGCATGCCATGGTTTACACAGCAACTGCCCTATGATAGAAATGCGGTGTAGGCTGGGTGGTTGTTGTAAAAGGGGGGGTCAACACAACAGGCGGGGCTCCAGTTTTTGCCTCTACTACAGGCTGTAGAGACAAAGGCATCAGCGAAATCAGGACTTTGTCTCTACCCCCTGTAGTAGAGGCAAAAACTGGAGCCCCGTCTGTTGTTTTGACCCCCCCCCCACCTTTACAACAACCGCCCACACTACACCACATTTCCACCACAGGTATAGGAATCTACGATATCCAGAAGGGGTTCTGATGGGTGTTGGAAAGGCTTGTCTGGAATTTTGAGGGGTTTGCATTGGATACCCGTACACTCAAAACTATAGTTACCAGTTGGTATACAGTAGTTTGTACAGGCCTCGCAAATGCAGAATCTGCACAGCGGGGAACTCAAATACACACCAAATCCATTGAAAATACACACCAAATACACACCAAATCCAATGAAATACACATCAAATCCACTGAAATACACACGAAATCCATTGAAATACACACCAAACCCACTGAAATACACACCAAATCCACGGAAATACGCACGAAATCCATTGAAACACATGCGAAATCCACTGAAATAAGCACCAAATCCACTGAAATAGACACGAAATCCACTGAAATACATGCGAAACCCACTGAAATACACACGAAATCCATTGAAATCCACACCAAATCCACTGAAATACAGACGAAATCCATTGAACATACACACCAAACAGTATACATCACAGGCATCCACAGGCACTGTGTTGTTGTTGTTGTTGTGGTTGTTGGTTGTGGTTGTGGTCGCGCCTGACCAGCGCAGGCACAGCCTCGCTCGGGTTTAAACAGGCACAGCGATCTCATTCGATCGCTGACCAGTTAGGTCTGCGACCTTTCTGAGCCTTTTGCTACGGGTCGACAGACATGCAGGACGTCTGAACTGCACACTCAGTGGCCGGCCTTGAGAAAATGTTGGCTAGCCTTCCTGCCTGCAGTTTCAGCCTCGCGTTTGTCAGCAAGTTGCAGTGCCAGCAAAGAGCCGCAGCTGTGCCAGACATGGATCCTGCAGGTACTGTGCAAGCTTATCCCAGCGTCTCCTGCCCTGACGGCCTATCGCGTCATGATGCCAGGAATTACCTAGTGTAGGACGCCTTTAGGCGGGAACTCATGGAGACGGCTTCTCAGAGTACGACCATACTGGCATCAGGTTCGTGAGTACTGGACGCAATGACTCACACTGAAGGTGTCGGAGGAAGAGCTGACTCTGATGCTAGTACAAGAAGTTTCGAGCGCAGTAGATGTATCTCAGCTACATTTGGTTTCACGAGTGTCGGTACTGTAACTTCCAGCGCCCGCCAAGCGCAGAGCACGCTCGCACAGCGTTTAAGTGAAAAACTGTTGTTGTGGTTGCTGCTGTTGTTGTTGTGGTTGTTGGATGTTGGGTGTGGTTGTTGTTGTTGTTGTTGTTGTTGTTGTTGTTGTTGTTGTTGTTGTTGTTGTTGTTGTTGTTGTTGTTGTTGTTGTTGTTGTTGTTTTTCTTGTTGTTGTTGTTGTTGTTGTTGTTGATTGTTGTTGTTGTTGTTGTTGTTGTTGTTGTTGTTGTTGTTGTTGTTGTTGTTGTTGTTGTTGTTGTTGTTGTTGTTGTTGTTGTTGTTGTTGTTGTTGTTGTTGTTGTTGTTGTTGTTGTTGTTGTTGTTGTGGTGGTGTGATTCTCGTGCTTGTCGCTGTCGCTTCCGATGAGTCGTTGTTGTCCTAGTTGTCGTTGTGGTTGTTGTGGTGTGGTTCTAGCCGCCACGGATCAGACGGCCGCGCAGTTTTGAGGGGGCTTTGGAACACGCTCTGGGCGCCAACTTCCGTTGCTTGAGGTCCCGACCAGGCTCCTCTTCGAACGGTAAAGGATTGTCACACACGCTGAGCCATAGGCCATAGGCCTCCTGAACCGGTCTGTTCCGCCAGGTCCTTATTCCTGGACCCAGTGCTCGTTTAAAACACGGGCCCACTGAGCAGGCGGTAGGGTTTGTTCGCAGCGCTCGCCGCCTGGACTGCTGCCGCTGCGAGGTTGGCACCATCGCTCGACGACGAATTGCCCATCTGGAAGTGTACCTACAAGAGCGGGGGGGCTACACTGCACACCACTCCGTTGGGCCTTGCCAGATAAATTGTGGCGCTTGGCCGCCAGCCTGGGAGTGGAACGTATGCCGACTCCGGCTTGTCCCGGAGAAAGCAAAACTGAACAAACAAAAAACACCTAACACTCTCCAGAGGCAGTCGCATCGAACGGTTCCGGAGTTTGATTGCAGTTTGTTTGGAACTGCTCCTTCAAGCATGAATCGTGTTCAACCCACCTTCGGCAAGCTCGGTTCTTTCTGTTCGTAATGGTGTCCCTTTTCCAGCTTGTCCTTCCTGCTCTTGTATATGTTGCTGGTTTGCGATTTACGCTTTCACGTGATGTTGACCCAGAGTTTATAAGCCGTACGATGCAGCAACGCCGTTTGCGAAAAGTATCGAAACGTTGCAGAATGCGGGCGTCGAGGAGAAGCGTGAAAACTGCGAGTTGTGTATGAAGGACTGTAGATGTTGTGAATGGGAGGCAAGCGAAACAATATTACTTTGCCTAGTGAGTGAGCCAAGCGGCAATGAATCAACCCCCTCGATTAATCAATGTGTTCGGTCCCCCAAAATCCGAACAAGCTGCTTGCTGCTTGTTGTTTGCCTGTGGCTTAGGACCGGAGTGGATTTTTTGGAGCTTGGGAGGCGGGGGACAGCCCTGAAATACCTTGATGACCTTCAGCAGAAAACATAGGGGGCTTGTTGCTGGCATGAAAGAAGGTGGTGATGGCATCATCGAGCCGTACAATGCCGTACATGTATTTCTAGGTTAAATCCGTACAATCTTTCACCAGTGAGAAGCAGCGAGAACTAGCAGCAAAAGCCTCCACAGGAAATGCGTGACATGACGCGGAAACAGGAACAAGGGTTCGGGGACAAAGAGGGTCAACAACGTAATGATTCCAGCCTCAGCACTGCATGCTATATGCCTACTTAAGACTTGATATTACCATAAGACGAGAAACCATGCACGGTTGTCTTTCAAAATGGGGTCAGCGTAAACAATCGCCGCTGTCGCTGGCTCTTTTGGACAGTATGCCATCATGTTGCGTGCAGAGAGGAGGGTTGCACTAGATAGATGGAAGATGCCGTATTGCTGCAATGTAATCTCAGCAATATGCCCAGGACTGCTGAGCGCATGGATGCAAGCGGCACTGCAGACACTGTTGCATTGGACCGCCAGTGTCGTGCGCGTTGCTTCGTGCTTCTCTAGACTGCCCCTTGTTCGATCTTGCTTACAGGACCTTCTCGGGGTTTCAGCTGCTTTGGCCGGACTGGCTGGGCGTGACCCCAGTAGCAACAACACGAGGGACGTTTTTGCTTCAGGCTTAGCATTGATCCGACTTGCATGTCGTTGAGCAGGCCACCAACCTTGCCACCACTAGAGGTCACCAATATGCAGGACTTAGTGGACGAGCTCCAGGATCACATACATTCATCCATCCGTCCGCACCAGGACCTTGCGCGGCAAACTGAGCAGGTTTTGCTTGTGCTCGTTTGAGTAGCAACGCTCCGCTGTCAGGAGTATCTCAATGGTCTTTACGGCAGTTTCCAGACCTGCAGAGACGAGCTGCACGCAAGCCTGCGACTGGTTCGCATCAGAAATCAAGCGAGGACCAGCTCTTTCAAAAGATTATGAGCTTGAGGCTCTCCGCAGTGGGAGATTCGAAACCCTTCGATGTTTGTGTGGGGTTAGGTGCAGGGGCTCGTTCGCCTCATAATGCCTGGACATCCGTATGCGGACCTTGAATCGTCCGATCGTGAGGTGGTCGCGCGGTCGCTGTGTCTTCGTCGTTTGGGTGACGAGCGCGAGCGGTTATCGCTGGAGCTACTTCACTCAAGGGGTCGAGGAGGGAGCCGGAAGGATACGCGGATAGGGAGGCTGTCGGGCTTCACGCGTGGCCATCTCGAGCAGCTGGTATGCGCTTGGAGATAACGTGAGAGCCTGTTTCGGATTTACTGCCAAGACTCAAAGCCTCACTCAGTTGCGCTGGGGGTGAGGCTGATTTGTTCGGGAGGTTCGGCTTGGACAATGTGAGTACTGGAATTCGTTGCGAAGCCTTGCAGCCCGGGCGGAATCACAGCGTTCTCTGATGTAGATTCTTTGTGGTGTTTCGCTTGCATCCAGAAGTCCTGGGACTGGAAGACGCCTGAACGAAGCGCTGCCACCACTCTCAGGGCCGACGCAGGGAAGCAGAACAGCTCTGCCCGCAGCCAAGATAGTAAGCTCAACTTGAGCTGTCCATCGATGTGACCAGACCAAGAGAGTGAAAATTAATCTTGGCTTTGCAAGGTCAGCCTTGGTCGAGCGGCACATGTACGATGCAGGTCCGAGCAAGCACAGGCTTCGACGGCTTGGGATTGCGCCTTGCGGTGGCTGGTTGGGGAATTCGTTTCGGCAATAGATGCCTCCTGCCTTCGTGGGATGCAAGGGACGCAGGATGCAAAGGACGTAACATCATGGTCCTTCTAATCGATGTTCCCAAGTTTTAAGTTTTGTGTCGAATGCAGGCAAAGACATCGCTGACGGTCTGCGAAGCTGCAAAGCAAGATCTCGCAAAGGCGCGAAGAAACCGCATGGCCAGTTGTGTAGCCGAATGTCGTCGCATAGTCGCTAGCCACAGACTTTAACGAGCTGCGAGGCGGATGAGTGTGCAGCTTGGCCGGTGATGCAGGTTTGGGCGACGCCCTGGGAGTCTGGGAGTTCGTAATTCGGGCTACAACGGATCATCACAGACCTCACGGGTCAAGGGCTTCCTGATTTCTCCTCTGGGCATGTCGATACCAGTCTAGTCCCTGCTTTTTGAATTCCTGCCCCCGCATGCTTGTCAGAGATGTGCACCTCAGAAAGGCCAAGACCGGAGGCGCAATATCTCAGACACATTGTTGGGCAGGTCACTTCGATTCCGGATGCCGGATCTGTTTGCTCGAAGACGGCAGTGGGGGAGCGGAGTCCGAGTCCGCCGCTGTCACAGAAGCGTGAGGCAAAGTCCACTTTTGAAAGTTCGCGCAGGAGACCTACGAGGCATATCTTCGCAGGATGAAGCCGAGCGCTTAGGCTTAGGAGCGGAATCCGAATTATCTAAGGATGTTTTGTGTTTTTTTGATTTTGTTAGCTTTTGTGCGTTTTGCTTTCCTCTGCTTTTGCTTTCCTCTGATTTTCTGCTTTTCTGCTTCTCTGATTGTCTGCTTCGCTTTTCTCCTTTTTAAGTTTTTGCTCGCAGCTCTTCCCTGCTTTATGGTTGTTTTTTGTGCTTTTGCTTTCCTCTGCTTCTCTGCTTAGCCGCTTCTCTTGCTACTCCGCTTTTCTGTTTCTCTTTTTTAACTTTTCGCTTGTTGCTCTTCCCTGCTTTGATTGCTTGCTGTTCTTTTCTTGTTGATTGCTTTCCACTGCCTTTACTTTCCTGTTGCTTTTCGGCTTTTGTGCTTCTATGCGCTTCTCTGCTTCTCCGCTGCTCTGCTTCAGCGCTTTGCTTTCTTACTATTACTATTCCTAAAAATGTCTTCTCCAACACGCAAAAGGAAATCCCTTGCGAAATCGCCTTCGAAGCCCTGTTCGAAGGTGGCCCCCTCGTTGCAAGATGTTGCAAGGCTGCGCCCACCCCAACCCGCCCGCTCTCTTAAGCCGTGAAGAATTGAATGAACACGTCTTCTCCAACACACAAGAAGGAGAAATCGACACGAATTCGCTTTAGGGGGTAAAAGCGGAGAACACAAAGTCATGTTTGGAAGGTTCGCAAGTTGAGGGGGGGGGCCGCCCTCCCGCCACCCACCGCTTTTTCGAAACTGAAATCGTTGCTGCTTTCTCCCTCCCCCTTACCCCCAGCTTTGCTGAAATGCAGAATCTGCTATTTTCTTTAAGCTCTACTATGATTCGGGTAGTAGCAAAAGCAACAACAATTATTGGACGCTGAGCGAGCGGGCTCTGCTCATTGCGGGCGAGCAGAAACTTCGGAAGCGTGCCATCCCCGAGTGTGCCGTGAGCCAGCGCCACCGAGGTGAGCCATAAGCCAGCACCACTCCCTTAGAATCTGACCTGCCGACATTCTTATAGAGGCTACGCGGTCTTCGCCCGGCGGCCTTGTAAAGAAAAAGAAACAGACTGGCGCTTTGCGCGAGGGGACTGCCCATGCGAGAATCGCAGGTACCTCCTTCATCCGTTTCTGAGAACTACGACCGAAGTCAGGCCCCGAGGCCTCGCGTAAAACAAGCCAAAACGAACTGACCTAACAAAACCAACAGAGAAGACCGCGCAACCCCTATAGGATCCTCAGTGAAGGAAAAAGAGGAGCCGATGCTACAAACGTTAAAAGAGAAAGGGCCTAAGTCAAGAAGAGCAGCGCTGCAGACTGTACACAGCAGCAACAGCTCTTGGGCACCAGCCTCTAGGGGATAGGCCACAAGAAGTTGACTTCAGTTACAAAGGCGTTGCCCGTTTTTTACGCGAGCGATGCCCGAAACTCCTAACGTGACAGCCCGACTCACAAAGTCGTCGTCATGTAGCCTCCGTCACCCTCAGTGTGAGTCATTGCGTCCAATACTCACGAACTGGCAGCCGGTGGGTCGTACTCAGAAGAGCCGTCTCCCAGAGTTCCCGTCTAGTGGCGTCCCACACTAGGTAACTCCCGACTACCAGCGATGGGCCGTAAGGATAATTCGTCGTCAAGCAAAAACACGTGGGCCGTCACTCCTAGCACTGCCTGACCCCGTCGGTAACAGGACAGTAACGAACACACCTGGGAGGGCCGTAGCCGTAGCCCGACACCCATAGCACAGCAAGCGCGTCCGCTTAACGACTGTACCCAGATGTGACGTGGAGCCGTACCAGGTAGACACCGTGCTGGAACTGAAGACGTTGGCCAACTCTGCTGAACCTGAGTCCCCAGTGTCCCAATCTGCGCCTTGTCTTGTAGACAAGTCTGGCCCGGCGGCCCCCGAGAGGCCTCCCCCTCAAGAGAGGATAGCCCCTCTAGGCCCTCAAGGGCACCCCATAGCAAGAGGAGTCCCTGGAATGCCCGTCGGGGCCAGCATTGGGAGGATGCTGACGCGTTGTGAGTCACCACGTTGCGCCTAGCCTGTCCTGAGTCTGACTTGCTCCCAGGCGCTGGCGGCTGAACAGAAGTGAAGCGCAGAAAACACTCAACCGTGACGAAGAACTCTCGATCGCACTGGCTTCGTAGCAGCTGGTGGCAGTCCACTGTGCCGTTGAAGGAAAAACTAGTGCTCGAAGAAGACTGCATGAGAATACCAGACGATCCGTGTCCTTCTTGCGGAGGTGTACCAGTTAAAGCGCAAAACCAGAGCGCCAGCAAAACTGCGCAGGAGAGACCGTGAGCTGTACCTGGGTGTCTTGTCGTGTAGCTGGAAAGTCGAAGAGAGGAGCGGAACGAGGCCTCAACTCGAAAGCTTCCTTCAGGATACCCAGGTGCAGAAGATGGCCAACCCATGACTGGGGCCGCCCCTTGAATGGCTTGGTGCGGCAGGTCCTTTTGTAAATGTAAAAGCATCGGCAGGAGAAAAGTACTGAGGCACAGTCGACGCGCCTTCCGCTAGTTTCGCCGGAAAGAGAGAACTCGATCCGACTCCCTTCACCCCGCGGAAAGGTGAGAACCCTACCGCTTACCTCTTGCCAAGGTTGTATAACTGCAGACAGAGGCCCGGGAATTGGGACCCGGTAGATCACAGCGACACGCGGCTCCGGGAATGGCTATGGCTCAGTAAGAGGACGGTCCCTTAAGCTTCGCAGAAGGGGCACGTTGCGAGCCTCTAGCGTTGGTACCCAGAGCCTTGCCACTCCGTTAGAATCTACCTGCCGACATTCCAATAGAGGTTACGCGGTCTTCACCCGGCGGCCTTGTAAACAAGAAACAGACTGTGGCGCTTTGCGCGAGGGGACTGCCCAGCGATAATCGCAGGTACCTCCTTCATCCGTTTCTGGAGCAACGAGCCAAACTCACTTTCGCTCCGAGGCCTCAGGCAGGCATGCCAACAAGCAAACTAACCAAACAGAACCATCAGAGAAGACCGAACAACCCCTATAGGATCCTCAGAGAAGGAAAAAGAGGAGCCGTTGCTAAAAGTTAAAAGAGTAGGGCCTAAGTCAAAAGAGCAGTACTGCAGACTGTACACAGCAGCAACAGCTCTTAGGCACCAGCCTCACGGGGAGAGGCCACTTGAAGTGACGACAGTTCCAAAGGCGTTGCCTGTATCTGACACGGGCGTTGCCTCCAAAGGCGTTGCCTTTATCTGACACGGGCGTTGCCCTCGAGTCCTAATGTGACAGCCCGACTCACAAGGTCTTCGTCATGTAGCCTCCGTCACCCTCAGTGTGAGTCATTGCGTCCAATACTCACGAACTGGCAGCCGGTGGGTCGTACTCAGAAGAGCCGTCTCCCAGAGTTCCCGTCTAGTGGCGTCCCACACTAGGTAACTCCCGACTACCAGCGATGGGCCGTAAGGATAATTCGTCGTCAAGCAAAAACACGTGGGCCGTCACTCCTAGCACTGCCTGACCCCGTCGGTAACAGGACAGTAACGAACACACCTGGGAGGGCCGTAGCCGTAGCCCGACACCCATAGCACAGCAAGCGCGTCCGCTTAACGACTGTACCCAGATGTGACGTGGAGCCGTACCAGGTAGACACCGTGCTGGAACTGAAGACGTTGGCCAACTCTGCTGAACCTGAGTCCCCAGTGTCCCAATCTGCGCCTTGTCTTGTAGACAAGTCTGGCCCGGCGGCCCCCGAGAGGCCTCCCCCTCAAGAGAGGATAGCCCCTCTAGGCCCTCAAGGGCACCCCATAGCAAGAGGAGTCCCTGGAATGCCCGTCGGGGCCAGCATTGGGAGGATGCTGACGCGTTGTGAGTCACCACGTTGCGCCTAGCCTGTCCTGAGTCTGACTTGCTCCCAGGCGCTGGCGGCTGAACAGAAGTGAAGTGCAGAAAACACTCAACCGTGACGAAGAACTCTCGATCGCACTGGCTTCGTAGCAGCCGGTGGCAGTCCACTGTGCCGTTGAAGGAAAAACTAGTGCTCGAAGAAGACTGCATGAGAATACCAGACAATCCGTGTTCTTCTTGCGGAGGTGTACCAGTGAAAGCGGAAAACCAGAGCGCCAGCAAAACTGCGCAGGAAAGACCTGGAGCTGTACCTGGGTGTCTTGTCGTGTAGCTGGAAAGTCGAAAAGAGGAGCGGAACGAGGCCTCAACTCGAAAGCTTCCTTCAGGATACCCAGGTGCAGAAGATGGCCAACCCATGACTGGGGCCGCCCCTTGAATGGCTTGGTGCGGCAGGTCCTTTTGTAAATGTAAAAGCATCGGCAGGAGAAAAACACTGAGGCACAGTCGACGCGCCTTCCGCTAGTTTCGCCAGAAAGAGAGAACACAATCCGACTCCCTTCACCCTGCGGAGGAGGTGAAAACCACTACCGCTTACCTCTTGCCAAGGTTGTATAACTGCAGACAGAGGCCCGGGAATTGGGACCCGGTGGATCACAGCGACACGCGGCTCCGGGAGTAGCTATGGCTCAGAAAGAGGACAGTCCCTTAAGCTTCGCGGAAGGGGGCCGCTGCGAGCCTCTAGCGTTGGTACCCAGAGCCTTGTTAGCAAAGCTACACAGCCTGCTGTGATCCATAGCGGCTTTAACAACAACAACAACAGCAACACCGGCTTAAGAACAACGAGAACTAACAACGACGATAACAAAAAGCAACAACAGCAGCAGTAATATTAGCAATAAAAAATCTTATTGCTGATAATAACAAAACGAAAACGAATAAGAAGTACAATAATAAGACAATACTACATAACCACGAAAAATAAGAAGGCTAACAGCAACCACAAGAAGAATAACAAGAACAACAACAGCAACAGCAACAACAACAACAACAAGGTAGCAGTTGCGTCTGCTGGTGTGTCGTTTATTTTGGGGGAGGTTTTTTTTGGCCAACAGCTAGAAAACCCTGAGTTGTGCGTGGTTTTCGTCAACAAGACGATGTTCCGGACTTTATTTTTTTATAGTTGTTTGTTTATGTTTTTTGGTGAGGTTTTTGCGGAAGTGTCGCAAACACCATGTTTTTTTCGTCTTTGATGTGTGTTGATTTTTAGGGTCATTTGCCAAGTTTTTGTCTGGAAAGCTTCGAAAATTCGAGGTGTTTGCATGGTGGACGCTTCCAAAGTGAAGCAACCAGAAACGGCAAGCACGGGTGGACAGAGCAACTGGTAGTGTTTCAAATGTAGCTCTGCAACAAGGCCAGCAGGGAGCAGCACTGTCATGTTCATGGTCATGTGCGGCAAGAACTATCGTAATCTGGTCAGAAAAACTGGTTGCGGCATCAGCAACATCAGAAGCAGCGTCATCTTTACATGATAACAGCTGCAATTTGTTTGGTTAGCTTCCAGAGAACACAAGAAGCAGAAAACAAAAGTCGCAGTCGCATGGACGTCATCACCCCTCCACCCCCGAGCCGGCATGTGCAGAAAGTCGAGAGTCGGCAGAAATACTGCAAAAACCGATGCAAAATGGGACATACACAGGAAAACACAGAAAAATGGATGCGAAATGCAGAGCTGAACATGGTTTTGCACAGTGCAGCCCGCCGGCTGGCATACTTTTTTGCTCGAAAACACCGCAAAAACCGATGCGAAATTGCGGGCGAACAAAGTGCCAAAACTCGAGTTGCAGCACATGCCAGCAAAGGAATCGCACCACCCCGCACGGCGGCAGACGCAACAGCTGCCAACAACAACAACAGCAACAACAGCAACAACAGCAACAGCAGCAGCGACAACAACCAAGGTAACGCAAGTTTTCGTCATGAAAACGTGGGAAATGGCACGGCATCCGTCCAAAATGTAAGGAAAACTGTCGCTAACGTACAGGGAATTTGTGTTTCCCTAGGAAAAGCCCGCGCGCAAAAGGAAATCCACCCCCTTCCCTCCCTCCGTCCCTGCCTCCCTCCCGTCCCCTCAGACCAAGCAAACGCACAAAAACAAAAACACATCCCCAAGAAAAAGCTAATTTGGCATCCCTCAGAAGACTCTTGGAAGCTCGTAGTTCCTGTGCATCTTTTCGCTTGCCTGCAACCAAAGGGAACATTGGGACGATGAGCTCTCCAAGTATGAATCCATCAAGGCACCGAGTGTCCCGACATGCTCTTCATAAAGCAGCGAGATGTGCTTTTCATGATAGGCAGCAGGAGCTGTTTGGAAAGGAGCTTTCTGCTGGCAGTACAGCCTTCGGGTGATGTTCACGGTCTTCCGGGCAAATGGAAAAAGACGCACAAGCGTCGACACCCTGCAATGGCCCTAGGCACCATGCAGCACAAGCGCGAAAGCGACATCCATCCATGATAATCGCATCATCGGTGATTCCAAGCACTCGCAATAGATTTACTGGTTTTTCCGACTCAAGGCTGGGGAGAGTGTTATTCAGGAACTGAGGATCCTTCAAGGCCGATCTCTCGACCTCGGTGGGTAGCACCACCTGCTGCCAAAAGAGCTTGCTTGCTTGGGTTTAGGGGTTGGGGTTTGGGTTTTAGGGTTTATGGTTTGCTTTAGGGTGTGGGCTTGGGGCTCTTTTGGGGGCTCTAAAAACACTAAACTACTCGATTGGAACGGCAGCGCAGGAAACTTCACGTTTGATCTTTGACAGTTCGTTTAAGTGTACGTAAATTGATGCAGCAGTGTGTTGAAGTCGGAAGAACTATTGGACAGTGAACTTGGTCTTCCTGTCTGTCTGTATCTTTCTGCAGACAGGACAACTCTGAAGGAATCACAGTCGAGTCAAGTGCAAGCTCTTTGCGGCCTGGTCTGACCGCTTGCGTTTTACTAAGTGGCACACAGGTACGGCGTGAACGGAATGCAAGCAGTACGTACACTAGGTCGAGCATAAAATTGCCCCTTCCAGCACACTCGAGGCTGCCAAGGAACAGGAAAGGACAAGATAAGCTGATCAGACCAGCCTATCCTGTGATCCTGCACCCAGTGGCTTGCGGCAGGCACGCTGCTCGACAAAAGCCATACTTCCTGCAAAGGACAGCTGGAGATGTTAAGAGATCCTGTAGCACAATGCGGTTGCTTCATCAAGTACCATACTGTTTGCAGAAGCTGTTGCATCAAGGACTGCTCTAAGGAGGAGGCAGGTGGCTGTCACTCCTAGAGCTTCTGAGGGGGCCTGCTGTCATCTTCAGAGGCAACACTTGTAAGCTCGACCGAGTCAGTCCATGTGCCCCATGAGTCCAACAGTTTTTCCGACTGTCGACACACTGGCCAGACTGGCCTGGAGAGCAAGAAATTGGAATGCGACGGTGCGCAGAGCACCTTCGAACGCGGCTTCTGCGACCAAGCCGTGCAGGCTCCCACTGAGCTGTCTGAGTATTCGAGATAAGGGGAGACGCAGAAGTTGGTATGAGATATGACTGACAGTGACATGATTCGGTGTGGAAGCCGTTTTGATCGATGTGTGACGGACAGGTCAACAAAGCCTGGTACAAGTATATCGTGTGCTACCGCGCGGCCGGGAAAAGCGCGTTGTGCAAGTACTGAAAATTTGCGTTCGAGCCTTGGTAGGCGAAATCTTCGTACGAAGATGCCACCCAGACAGCCAAGACGATCGTTGACTCAAAGAGATGACCTTAGCAACTGCAAGCCGCATGCGATAGCGCATTATGCGGGCTCTGCATCATCCCCAAGGAGGCTGAACCTCGATGCCTCGCATCGTATCGAATGCCTCCTAAAGGACTGAACAGCATTCGGCACTGCATGACCTAGGCGAAATCCACTTCCTGCCAGGTGTTTTCCAAAAAGCACGACGCAGAAGCGGCCCTCAGAGAGTGCAAGCTGATGGATCACAGCTGGAGTCTCAGCCAAAGCGAATAAAACGCATCTGAATCTGATGCTGTAACCGATGCACCCGATACTTTTCGGGGGGCCGAGGGTCAATCCTGCGAGCACTCCCTTCGGTTACACACAAGGTGCGGAAACTGAGAAGATCCAGGTGCAGCTCCAGAAGGCACCCTCTCTCAGAGGACGTGTTGAGAGGCTTTTCGGAGACGTATCGTACCGTGCCGTAATCGCATCGCAGACTTCCGTGTAGTCACTGTCGTACTTGTAGCTTCGTGCGTCGCCAGGTCCCGGAGCCTGAGACACCGTTGCGAGCCTAGGAGAGGGACATGAGGGGCTCTCTCGATGCTCTTTGCGATGCTTTGCGCCAAGGCCGCCTTCCGTGAGCATTCCAGGCGATGCCGCATTTGCCAAGGAGACTGCAGACTTCAGACACTGCTCGCATGTAAAGTTTTGTGAAAGGCTGCAGGAGCATGCGGAGCTATCCGGGGGGCATTGCAGGAGGAATATGTCAACTTGGCCAGCGCGGCATCTGCTCCTCAGACCTGTGCCTTGCCGTTTCAATTGGCAGCTTGGCCGAAGCTTCTTGGAATCTGTTGGGTGAGTACTGCTCCGAGATCATCTCCTGGCAGGCAATGTGAGGCACCCGATCATGTAGCAGCCATGGAAAGCTGGCAGATAGTGACTGATTCGCGCCGAAGGCGCAGTCATTTTCGTTTGAATAAATACCGTACCTCTGTTTGACAACTCAAATGTGTCTCGATGCAGCCTCGTCGTGACAGTGACTGCGAGTGCGAGAGGCATCATCGCGGATGCCGAAAGACTCGCGCTTGATGCAGACCTTTCTGTCAGGTGTCACGCAAATTCCGTAAGCCAAATGCCACCATTTGGTGTCCTAGTGTTCGAATGTGTGTTTGCCCAGCTTGTGCAGCCCGGTCAGGCTACAGCGGATTTACTGACTGAGGCACAGGCTTGGTTTCGCGGCAGAGTGGCAGGCTAGTCTGCTAATTTCAATCTGTCGCAGCAGACGGCATCGGCCTGATGGCACCACGCCGTCATACGCCGACGAGCACTGTGAACCCGACCACGAGATGCAACCACATTTGATGCGGCTGTTGACGGCTTTAGAGGTTGGCTTCAGGCCCAGTTGCAACCGCATCGACGTGTTGAGCCAAAGTGCTCACCCATATCAGCACAAGATTCGGCCTACAGCAGACCGGAACTTGCGCCGTCGCCCACGGATGTGAAACCACACTGGTGTCGGCCGCGGTACTGTTGAATGTTTCGCAACAGTTGTGAGCTTGGGCGCTCTGTCCAGGATCCGCGACGGACCTGCGAAACCCGAAGCATTGCGTTCCAGATCGTTGCGCAGTTCATTTTAGAGACAATAGGATGGCAAAGGCTGTCGCGAATGTGCAGCCTGCCTCTAAATGCAGGATTTCCTGCTTTCTGCCTTCTTAGCCACGGTCAGGAGGCACTTCCGGAAAGTCTGGTGCAAAGCTCATGGAAGCTTCCTGTGCGCTGTGCAACCGTCGAACGAAGCTCAATTCCCTTTTGTAATGCTCATGGGTTTCACACGGTTTTGTTGCGAAATTCTCGCAGGAGCAGTGCCGCCTTCTGGCTGATGGGTTGGACGAGCTGCTCCTGCAGCAGCGCCCAGACGAGGCTTGCTCGGGAGTTTAGTGCACAGCACGAGTTTCCTGAGTTGTCCGTGATCTGTCCGCATCAGGTGCTGTGCACCCGCTTTGGTGCTGAACTGACACGGCGGCATCTGCCCAGCCCCTACTTGCTACCTGCTACTGCTACTGCTGCCACTACGACTACTGCCACCACCACGACGACAACAACTGCTGCTACTTCCTTTCACCACTACTACTGCTGCTGCTGTTGCTACCACTTCGACTGCTATTGCTACTGCCACTCCTCCCACTCCTACTCCTGCTCCCAGTCGGCTCCTACTCCTACTTCTAATCCTCATGCAGATGCCACTGCCACTGCCGCTGCTACTGCTATGGCTACTGCAACTGCTGTGAATAGTGCTGCCACCACCACCACCACCACCACCACCACCACGACCACCACGACTACCACTAGCACTAGCACAACTGCTACTGCTACTACGACGACGACGACTACTACTACTTCTTAGTACCACAGCGACAGCGACGGTTGAGAAACAGTTAATTTTTCGTGGAGGAGGGGCTCGATTTCTTATTATTGAAGCGCGCCTTTCTTTGCTAAAAAAGCGTCGGGAGTTGCGGGTAACCTGGATTTATTAACCCAAATTTCTTAATCTGAAACGGCAGCAAATAAACAACAAATTCAAGAAATGAGAATACAGGAGGGTTTGAGCCCGCAGCCCCTCCCACTCCAGCTCACGTGCTTATCCACTCGGCCGTGGCAGCCTTCGGACTCCTGATACGCCGCCATATTCATCCCATTGTTTATCCAGCTTGAGCCCTTACCAGAACGCCCCAAAATAAGAAATCGAGCCCCTCAATTTCTTGTTTTGGTGGTGTTTTTCCTATGGCAAAGCTTAACTTAACTTAAGCCCTTACATCCAAAGCTGTTATCAAGGCCTTCTTAAGCCCCCCCCCTTCCCAAAAAAATGAGAAATCGGGCCCCTCAATTTCTTCTTTTGGTGGCTATTTCCAGAATGGCAAAGCTTTCTGTGAGCCCTTATCATACAAGCCCTTACAAAGCCTCCAAAGCCTTCCAAAGTTGTTTATGAGGCCTTATCAAGCCCTTATTAGGCAAGCCCAGAACCCACCAAAAGAAGAAATCGAGCCCCTCATTGTTTTATTTTGGTGGTTTTTCCTATATGGCAAGCCTTACTTTAAGCCCTTATCAAGCCCTTACAAAGCTTCCAAAGCCCTCCAAAGCCCTCCAAAGCTGTTGTTAGGGCCTGATTAAGCCCTTATTAAGCCCTCATTAGGGCTTAATCGGGCCTTAATAACAGCTTTGCAGGGCTTTTTGGAGGCTTTGTAAGGGCTTAATAAGGGCTTTGATTAAGCTTTGCCATATAGGAAAGCACCACGAAAATCAGAAATTGAGGGGCTCGATTTCTTATTTTGGTGGGTTCTGATAAGGGCTGATTCAAGGTGTGTAAAAAATGGGATCGGCTTGATGGCGTTTCAGGAGTTTGAAGGATGCCATGCCCGAGTGGATAAGATTGGATAAGCACATGAGCTGGAACGGAAAGTGCTGTGGGCTGGAATCCTCCTTTGCTCTCATTTCTTGGTTTCCTTTGTATATAAGGGTCTGGCGCCGAGCTTTTGGAATACGGAGTCTACTCCCTTAATTTCTTGGCTTACTTTTTGCGCGACACAGCGAAGACAAAATGAGAAAGAGCCAAATAAGAAATTGGCACGCCGAGTCCAGGGTACCCTGGATTTCTTCTTTTTGGATGCACGCATTTTATGTATATATGTTTTTGTCGCACGGCTGTCTGAGGCGCTCAATTTCTTAAACCAATGATTTCATGAGCAGTGCTGTTGCTGTAGTACTAGTACTTGTACTAGTACTACTGCTACTACTACTACTACTACTGCTACTGCTACTGCTACTGCTATTACTACTACTACTGCTACCACTACTACTACCACTACTACTAGTTACGAAAGCCAGCTCCTTGGAGCTTGCGAGAGTTGTTGTTTACATAGTTCTTTCTTGGACAAAGTAGAAAGCAGGGACTTTGAAGTTTGCAGGGCGGGGGGGTGGCCCCACCCCTCCCTCCCCTCTTGCTTGATTCAGGCCCCGTCACCCCCCCCTCCCTCCCCTCGAGGCCGGCCTCCTTTGCTTTGTTGGTTTCTGGTTTCGATAAAGTTTGCAAAGCCAGCTGCAATGCCGATGGGCCACAAATAAGCATACATGACAGAATCAGCATCCACGGCAAGCACGATAGCTCACCCCATTGATGGCTCAACCCATTCTGCGAGGTTTGGCTCGTGTAGAGGACAACTCGTGGCAAACATATCATCCATCAGTATCGGACTGCAGTTGTGACCATGTTATTGGCTTCCCACTCTGAGACATTTCATGCGCATTTTGTCGAAACGTGCACCACGGTAGGCCTTTCTTCCCACACGCCGCCCTGCCCTGCACGCAAGCCCGCACATTCTCGCGATTCCAGCGCTTCTCGACTTGCTTACCCTGCGGCCTTTCTACTCCTTGCCCCTAGCTTTCGTCCGCCCTGCGCTCAAGCAGTACTGCTACTACCAACACAGCTATCAGCCATGCAGGAGGCAAAAAACCAACACAGCTACTACTGCTACTGCTACTACTACAACTACTACTACTACTACTACTACTCCTCCTGCTGCTGCTGCTATGCTCGGCCTGCGGTCGGTCGATGCAACCGCTTCACTCTTTGGTGAGTGCTTGAAACGGTCTTGCAGCTTTGCTAAGACTTGCTGAATGCCGTGTGCTGCTGCTACTACTACTATTAGTACTGCTGCTGCTGCTACTACTATTACTACTCCTGCTGCTGCTGCTGCTTCTACCACTACTGCTACTACTCCTCCTGCTGCTGCTTCTACCACTACTACTACTACTACTAGTACTAATAATAATAATAACAATAATAACAATAATAATACTACTACTACCCTCGGAGGACCGTGGATCCTTGCGGGTGTTGTTACTGTGGCCTGTGTCCTCATTGGCCTCTACGCACAGTGGAAAATGAGATGCCCTCCAGTGGCGGCCATGGCTCCCGCTACAGCCGGTGAGGCCTGCCAACAGCCACCCGCTTCCTCCTCGGATCCTGTGGGAGCTTCGGTCAAAGCTGATGCTACTGACTTGAAGCCTGACAATGATGGGCCTGCCTCACAGACCTCAACACCTGTAGCTGTGGCGGTTGGCGAAGTGCAGACAGAGCCGGCCAAGGACTATGTGACACACGAGGACCTGGAGAAGTGCCGACGATGCCTTTTCCAAGACTTCACGGACAAGATAGAGTCACAGAACAGCCAGTCTGCCACCCTCTTGCCGCAAGCACTGCGCAAAGAGATTGCAGCCCTCCTCAACCAGCGACCACCGGCGCGGAGTTGAAGAGCGTGACGGACACCCTGACTGAAGTCCACCAGCTCTGCGAGGATGGACACCAAAGTTCTTTGGATGGGAGAGTTGAGGCCAAAGCTGACTCGGACAGTATAGTCAAGAGCCTCACTGACCTCCACAACAAAAAGTCGATGCCACCTCCAATGATGTTCGCGGTGTCTTGATGATCCCGCCCTACATCCAGAACTTGCAGTCGGCTGTTGACAGCTTTAGCCAAGAGAGCTTCAGCCGCGCCCGGACCTTGCATGGTTGCCTTGAGAGCTTCTCGAGGGACTGCATTTGGCACTTGCGGGAGCTCCACCAGGCGGAATCATCCAGACGTGTGCAAACATCCTGGAGAAACCAGGATGTTGGGAGAGTGGTCGGAGGAAATGCGGGGCATGGCTGCGACCCTACAGACTGGCATTGATGACTTGTTGGGCCGTCTTCTGCCAGCGAGAGGCTCACAAGCCCACATGCCGGCCCCGTCACACCCGCCTTCTACGACTGCTACGAATCCCCCTTCAGGTGGCACTCAGCACACTGGAGCAACCACAGATGCCTGCCCCATCAATCTGACGAGTGCTTTGCGCTTCAAGCAACCGCCGGCCACACCACCTCCTTCTATGCCGGCACTGACCATGCTGATGACGCCTGAGTCTTCTCTGAGGCTCTCGCCAGACTTCTGTTGGTAATTGAGCAACAACAAATGATGCAGCGCTGATATGCGTTGTTCATGACATGCAGGGGTGAGAGTCTGCTCCAGACCCGCTGATTGCCTTCTACTTCTTGTGTTTGTTCTTTACTTAGTCTTGTTATATTGGGTCGTCTGGCTATCTTTACTATCTTTACTTCGGCCGTTGTTGCTTTGTAGAAGATGGTGATTCAGTTCGGGCAGCAACCACGAGCACCAACGTTTAATTCATGCCTTTGCATGCTTGCTGCCCTGCTGACCTGCCTTACTGCCCCTGCTTTTGACGCCCTTGTCATAATTCATCTTGGTACTTCGCACTGCTACAGCCATTTTGGCGTGATACACCAGCTGCCTTGCACTGCTCACTTGCCCCACGACATGGACTGTAAAAAGTAAACCTGGGCCCGAGAGTCTTTTGTGTTGCGAAGCATTGAGCCCTCTGTTCGGCTTCTTTCCATTGCATGCACCCCATTGCATAGTGGCTCCTAGGGTTTGCAGATGCAAACATGTGCCGACTTTCACATACATGAGTAGCTAGACAAATCCTCCTTTGATGCAGGGCCCCTCCCTCGCTACAAGTAGCTGAAACGAGTAAGGGATCCTGGGACTTCGAGCCCTGCCGCCGGCAAAGGGCACATGGAGCCGATTCCCTTGCACATGTTCTGGGAACCCTTTGCAGGGAGCAGACTTGACATTTGGGACGTCTGGGTGCTGCAAACTTGTATCTTGGGATGTCTTGCATGCCAGGCCCTGATGACTGCGCTTGGTATTTGCCCTTTCTGGAGGATCCGGCGTGAAAATCAGGCGATTCACCTCGCACTCGTGCGAGTTTCATATCCACTCGACACAAGGCAGTAAGGATAAAACCATGCCATGGCAAAGCCGTTGCCTCTGACCTTGGGAACCGCCTCCTATGGTGGATGCAGTTCTGGCTTGCTCTGAACTTGTATCGGACGGGGGAAAACCATACAATCAGAAAAAGACGCCTGCGTTGATTCAAGCTTCGGTTGCATGCCTTGATTAGCCAACTCGGTGGAGGACGACACAAAGACAATTTGAGACGACAACTTGCTGTGGCCCATGCTGGCCTTGGGCGTACATGTGCCACTGGTGTGCGTGATTTCACTGGGGACAAGGTGGCTGCTCCTTCAAGCGACCCATGCTTGAGGGGAGAGCAGTCGAGACTATACAGAGATGAGATGATCACGTTGGACCTGGCCACGATCGCCTCGCTGTTGGAGTGGCTTGACTCCCTAGAGAAAAGGTGTGGCTCCCCAGGGTGGCTGCATTACCACATGAGCTAGAATCAGGCTGCTAGACCATACGGGCATATGACTGCGCGAGTTCGCCCTGGATGCACCATCAGGGGGCCCAACAACTGAGCAGATGACTGTGGCACCTGAGTCTGGGGAATTGCCACATACGTGAATCTGTGCGGCCGCATGCAGGGAAACCATTCTGCCCCTCTGGTGCCTAAGGGGGACGCATGGGCAGGACAATGCCCTGACTTGACTGGAGGAGTACATGGACTCTGCCAGTATCTGTCCCACTAGTGGGGCAGACACGTCACAGGGCCAAAAGAGGCTTGCTGAGAGGCTGAAGTACAAGTAGCATGCCCTTCTGAGTCTGTATAGATAGTGCGAAGTTTGCAAGCGCTGCCAATTGGCTTTTTAGCCGATGAATTTGATTGCTCCGGACAAGTGTAGGTAGTCTGTTCTCGCTTTCCCGTAGTATGAACTTTGTACATTCGACCATACTATGATGCTTTCTCTGGCCCATAGCACTAACTCCTGTACTCGTGGCCTTAACTTGTGTTCGCTGTTTTGGAAGCAAGGAGTTGGTGCTTGTTACGGGCCTCCTGTAAAAGCTGTGGCTGTGATGGGTGTTTGTCTTGAGTTATAGGGGCTTGGGGTGTGACAGAAGGATTTATGAGATTTTCCTTGGAGGTAGGCGCCACCTTTGCGGGAGAGTGTATAGTGTGATGTTCTGTGAACGTGGCAGGCCTAGGTACTCGTGGCTTTAACTCCTGTGTTGCGTGTGTCGCTAAAGAGAGGCCTGTGATGTTCGATGTAGTGGTTGACTGGAATTCGTTGAATGCATGCCCCAGTCGTCGATGCTCTCATAGAGCCCCGCGGAGCTGGCTGAGCCGTGCTAGGTGGGTGACAAAAACTACTACGACGACGACTACTACTACCACTACTACTACTACTACTTCTACTTCTACTTCTACTACTACTACTACTACTACTACTACTACTACTACTACTACTACTATTACTCCTGCTGCTGCTGCTGCTGCTACTACTACTACTACTAGGCATCCTAAGAGGCCTAAAAATCGACTTGTCGAGTTTGGAAACTCGGGCTCTTGATTTTGGATTTGTTTCTGGGGGTGGGTGGGGGGGGGTGGTGGGGCGGGGCTGACAGTGTTACGCGAACACACCCAGCAGTATCACCACAAGAGCCGTTTAACTCGGTATTTACGGTACGTTCGTGATGTCAGACTTTGTTACATATTCTGAGCCTCTACTTCTCGACTATGCGTATTAAACTTTGCTGTTTCGAACTGATTGCAAAAAACTCGAAATTGGATGGGGGAAAGCTTCTTCGGGGATGATCACGACACTGTTTTGCGGACACGCTGAACAATATTTCCACATTCAAGCGCGCACAAACCCCACACACACACACACACACCACTTCAAAAACAGACCCTCCTACGCCGAGGTTGGGCGGTAGGGGTGTTGGCGAGCCCCTCCCACGTACAGCTGGCATCTTTGTTTTTGATGTTTAGACGATGTTGCGCTTCAGGTTTTGGAAATGCAAAACCCTTCTTGGCAGCACCTGGGTTTTGCACGGTATTTACAGCGTTTTCGTACTATCCGACCACCGGCGGTTTAGCATTTTCTGCCCCGTCGAGCTTGCAACTCCAGCTGCTGTCGCAATTTTGGGGCTTGAGCTCCTGCAACTTCACCGGCTGTGACAGTTAAGGAAACTGAGCCTCTGCAACTTCTGCAGCTGTCACAGATAGGGAGCCTGAGCCCGTGCATCTTCTGCAACTGTCGCAGTTAAGGCGCCTAGCAGCTACCGCTGCCCAGCCCGGATGGAACAGGTGTAGTTGGGAGGGGAGGGGTGGCTAGTACTAGTACGAGCAGTAGTACAAAAGCTAGTACTAGTACTAGTGCTAGTACTAGTACTACTACTGCTACTACTACTACTGCTACTGCTACTGCTCCTGCTGCTGCTGCTACTGCTACTGATACTGCTGCTGCCGCTGCCACTGCCACTGCTACTCCTCCTCGTCCGCTCAATTCCTACTCCTACTGCTACCCCTCCTCGTCCTTCTCCTACTTCTGCTGCTCCTACTGCTACTGCGATTGGTAGCTGCCGAGAGCACGCATATGGCGACTATTGCACAGCCAAGAAGCAACCGCGGAACGTGGTGGAATGGGGCAGGGGGGGTCATAATCTCCTTGTTTCATGCTACTTGATTGAAAAGAGGGGATGGGAAGGTTCTTGTTTGATGCTGCTTGTCCAGGGAGGGGGAAGACCAAAGCGTTCTTTCTTTCTCGTTGCTGTGCTCGCCGCCGTTGCTGCCTGCAGACAATACGGCCATACATGCGGTGTGGCCCCAGGACCTGCCGCGTAGTTTGCATGTCCGCTGCATCTACTGACTCTCGCGCGAGAATCCAAGCTTGACCGATTCAGGACGATGAAACTGACGATAAGGTAGACACTGCGAAACAGCACTTCAGAACTCGTTCGTGTTCACAACCATAATCATCATCAGCAGTCTCCTGTCATCTCCTGTCTCAATGGGTGCACTGGTGGCATTTGGTGACTGGAGACTGTGTCAGATATCCCTTCCTTCCTGCGGTTAATTATGAGCAGTGCTGCGATCTCCGGCTCGTCCTGATGCTGTCTTTCGTAGCTGCTTTCGGAGTTACGGTTCTCACTGCTGGGGTTTGCAGAACTTTCACAAACAGGGGTGGGGGCATCTAACAGAGCCGCTGGACGACCTCAAGATATCGAATTCGACCGGGGGGCGTGTATACGCACTTGTTCCGTGCATGTTAGTGGCTGGTTGCTCGCCTGTGCGCTTGCGCTGTGGTGGCTCAGAGGAACCATCGCTTCGCAGTTTCCTCGCTCATGCTTGGCTGGCTACTGCGGAAGATTGCAGGAACTTTGTTTCTAAAGTAGCACGGTTTAGAAGCACGGCTCACGTTTCAGCTGTGGCGACATGCAGCCGGGGCTGGCATCGGAGCAGTGGCGGCCAGAAGCTTTCCCAGGCCCTTCTGCAAGTTTGATCAGCATGTTTCAGAAACCACGGCTGAGCGGGCGAGTTCTGGCACACCGCGACATTTTTGCATAGCATACTGGCTTTGCAGTTTGGAGGGCATTGTGTCGAAGTGCAAGCTGTTCGTCGATTAGAGAGTGTTCCAGGAATGCTTGAATGCTTGACTTGCTTCTAGACCTGCACAGCACGAGTCGTCAGCACGAGCCCGCGGTGAATATTGGCTCAAGCTCTTCCGCACTTGCCCAGGCGCTGTGGCACAGTTTTCGCGCCAAGCATGTTGCGACTTGGTGGGCTCGAGCCCGCGGGGCCCGCCCTTCTGAGTGCACCAAAGAAACACGTTCAAGTGGCGGCGGCGACGAGGGCGATGCCGTGGAAAGCGTCCATTGGCGATTCGGCCATTTCAGCTCGGGCCACTGTGCGACGGGCGCCGAGCGTCCGGCGGAAGGTTTGGGACGCTGCATCTTTCTGCAGCGATCCCCTAGTTGCATGCGTTGGCTGGGCAGCTCTTCTCTCAGGCATAACTGTGCTTAGGGTGGCGATGGACGATGACGAAGATACGCCGAAATCATTCCTCAAGAAGCGGAGGAGAATGCGGAAGTTGCGCCAGGACTCGGCTCCAATTGTTTGCCTCGGGGACAGCATAACACGCGGCAACCTATCCACAGACTGGGTGAGCTCTTTGAGGGAGGAGTTGAACCAAGGTTTGGTGTTGAACGCTGGCATAAACATGCAGCTTTGGCGCAGGGTGGAGGTAGCTGTCCTTTTGAGATCTTTGATTGAGCCTTTCGATCAGCATGGATAAGATTCCATCTCTTGCCGGATTGTCTCCTAAGGCAGTGCTCCCAGAACATCCAAGAGCGTATTGGCGAGGTCATTCAATGCAAGCCCTCTCACGTCACAGTGCTTGTGGGGACCAACGACCTGAAAGCCGCACTCTCGCCGGTGGAAGGCCGTTCTATGTAACATCTAATGACTACTGCTACTGTAGGCGGTGGGGTACTGTGATGCTGCTTGAAGGCGTCGCGCACTTGGGGGGATGTTGCTTCTCCCAGGCTTGATGTACCAAGTCTTCGGCCAGCTTCCAGAAGTTCCATCGCTGGAGTCCTACGAAAGAACTCTCCGAGACATCAAGGAAAGGTTGATCGACGCAGGGGCCAATGTTGCCCTCGTCTCTCCGCCCGTGCTGGGAGAGGACCGGGACCGGAAAAGCTTTCTGATGCTTAACGCCTCGGCGAGTTGACGAGCGCCGAACAATAGCAACACGATAGATAGAGGCTGCCGCCAATTCACAGGGCAGGCCCAGCACAATCTGTCTCAGCTGTCTAGCTCTTTCTGTTCTGATGCCTATGTAGGATTGCTGGTAAATCGCACGCAGCGTAAGAGGACCACCAGTCGGAGGCCAACAAGAGAGCTGCTGAGTTTGCATCCGTCGTCCGAAAGGTCGCCGAGTCCGGGGGTAAGATGTGCACCTACCTACCACTCTTTGAGATGACGTATGCTGCCCTACCAAAGGGAAGGCTTGGAAGGCCTTACTGTGGGATGAACTTCTTCGCCTGGTGTTGCCTCCTGTGCTGGGACATGCACATCCTGCAACGGGACCCTGCAGACATTCAGCGGGAAAGGAATCTGGACGTGACTTTGGACTTGGTCCATCTCGGACCAGGGGCAGCAAAAGGGCTTGCAGACATGGTGCAGAGCTTTGTGCGTGCCCATCCATCCCCACTTTCGGCTCCGCAAGTGATTTCTGATTTGCGTGCCCTTCCTATGGAACCCTGAGGCTTGCCATTTCTTACCAGGCCACCCAGCATGTGCTGCAGGTTCGGAATCATGGTGCATGCATTTCCAGTCCTCAGCTTAGTAGTGTTGGTGTAAATCTTTGCATTCTGCCACATAGTGGCTTGTGACATCTGCATGCTGGACTCTGGGCTTCACCGCATGCCCGCTGGGATCGCAGTTCGTGCCCTGTTCTTGATTGATCTCGTTGAATGCAAAGCCTTGTTGGATCCCACGGTGCATGCTCACCACCTGCGTTTTCCTCTAAACAGCGTAATAGCTGTATGGGCTTTGCCCTGCATGATTTCTGAGAGGAGTCTGACACCAGCACCCGTACATCAGTTTCTTTGTTTACAGGTACCGGTCTGCTGGAATCGGTTCCTCCATCTAAGTGTTTGAAGATTTGAATCTTCGTGCCGCATTTTCATGCTGGAGGCTCGGGGGACCAACTTTTCCGCATCCTCTGTAAAGCCGTTCCAGCCGTCTTGGCCACGGCAGCACTTCACTAACAGCTGGGCGTCTCAAGAAGCATCAAGGTTTTGGCCTGACATGGCCGTGAAGTTGTAATTCTGTACCCGTCGCTATGTGTGCTGTGAAGTGCCAGCTGCCATGCACGTCACATTCTCACTCAAGTATACCAGACCCGTGCGATGCGCAATGCACTGAAACATCAGCATACGTTTTTTCTGCGTCCTGTGCATGAGCCATCCGAGACATCGCTTCAAGTTGCAAAGTCATGCAAAGTCATCACTAGTCTAAGCCTGCATAGTGCGTTGACTCACTCGCTTGCATGCTGTCCGGCAGGAATCAGGACGCCCGGTTCCGCGTGAATAGCTTTGAGTACGGCCGGCTGGAGCCGCTGAAGTGGAGAAATAGCTCCTCCAGATACCTGCAGTGCTTCCCATTCTTCGCTGGGACAAGAGAGCGGAAGCATGTCGGCAGCATTGTAAAGACTTACTTCGCCGTTTGGATTTGCACCTCGCATCCAAGGTCGTGCCTTCTGCCCGACCAGTGGCTCAACGATGAGGCTGAAGGGGGTTCACGTGCACATGTACCCTCACGACCTTGCAACCCATTCCCACCACTCACGCCCAAACCCCAGTTTCATCGCACTTGTTCGGTGTTTCGCTTGTCCCGCAGCCATCTTGACATCAGGTACTGGCATGAATGAAAACAGCCATTTCCTTGGACAATCACTGGACTCACGATCGTTTGGCCAGGTCCTCCCGTACTCTGAACGCCGGGACTTAACTTACTTAAGTACTGTACACCCAGAGCTGCACATGGCAGCTGTCCCGTGGTAACAGGGCTTGGCTGCGCCAATTTTGCTTGACCATGCAATGCAGAGTGGCGGGAGGCGGGAGGTGCGTCCCCCACGCCATGCCTGCGACCATGCCTGGCCGAGTGCAAACAGGCGGGCGGATGGGACTGCAAGCGACTGGATACAGATCTGAGCCGGCAGGCGTGTCCTCTAGTCGGAGCTCGTCTCCGGAGTTGCGGCCTCAATGAGATTCTTGTCACCTGGGGTTTTCGGCTGTGACAGTTGCAGAGCATGGATCGGGCTAACATGGAATAGTATCCATGGAAAGTTCTTGCGTTGGGCCGGCTTTAATGTCGCAAGCATTGGCGTATATTGGCGTGATGCTTTCCAGCATCGCACTAACGACATGCCCTTTCTACAGCAATCTGAGTCGCCGCGGTATCGGACCAGCAGCTGGTAGGTCCACTGCAGCGTGACATGGCGTGACTCCATGACTCTTTGGCTCTTGCTGTTGCTTGCTTTCGCTTGCGCTGACCCACTGGGGGAGGAAATCTATAAAAAGTTCGTGGAGCTTCAGCTGATCTTAGGGCATCATGATGTTGATGCGTGCCTCTGGGCTGAGATTGCCTGCCAACCCAGGACATCAGCAGTGTGCTGCAATTCAAGCATTCGCCGGATGCCTTAGAAAATATTCGCGATTGGGTACAGGAGGATATCACAGACTGGGCTCCACAGGGGGAGCAGGCGCTGCGAACGCACATCGTCACTTTGATGTACGGCGATGATGACGACGAGAAGGTCCGAGCCGTCCGTGTTTACAGCGATGTGTGCGAAATGCAAATGATGTTGGGCTCTCACCTCTTCGCAGACGAGGCTCAGGCTATGCAAACCAACCCCGGCATCGCCGCTGTCCTTCATCAATTGCATGTTGGCACTGACGATCAGGATGCATACGGACTAGCCGATGCAGTGCACCAACACTTAAACTCAGCTGCAGATCTGTCTTTGTTTGGAAGTCAGATGCAGGCTGCGAGGGGTCGCATGCAAGACCGAAGTGACTCGGAGTTGTGACTCGCTGTTTGGATTTGTTTTCTCCAGGGAGTGAAGCTGCAGACAGCAATGGAGTGAACAGGCGCTATCAGATACTGTCAGCTGCTCGTGCTGCCCAGCAGCAAGTCAATGCCGAAGGCGCTGCATCCAAGACTGGCAAGTGCTGCTTGGACGGTTGGATGACGGTTGGTGCATGCCCACTTCGCCATTGCATGGGGCGAAACCCAATGCCAATCAGCGCCGCAATGAATTGAGTTGGGAATCTAACGGTTTCACAGCTCGGGCTGGAGACGCTCAGCCCTTGCAGCGACAGCGGAACATGCAACACGGAGTCATTCCACTCTATCTCCTGGGTGCTGTGAGGGTGACCCAAATGCAGCTAGCAGCCCGCATGTTCGCACCACAAGTGTGTAGGATTGCAGGTACAAGTTACACGTGGGGTTCTTGCATGATCTCACACTTGTATTCACGAATTGAGTCTGAGAGGTCAAGCTCCGCAGTAAGTTGCCTGAGAGAACGGAGGTTTTGTGCATTTCCGTAGGAAGGCCAGAGTTCGGCTGCAAGGGACTCGCAGCAGCTGTGAACTGGTTTGCCTCGCACCGTGTCGGTACTTGGTTTGTTGTTGGTTGTAGTACGTCCCTTGTTGTCAGTACACTCTCACGCACAGAATATGGCATGGATAGGTGTCCTTATCGTTGCGGAGCTTTAACTTGAACCGTCAGAGATCAGCTTGAAAGACGCTGGACTGCTGTTGACTAATTGAGGGCCGGCCAGTGACGGCTAGGGTTCCAGATCAAGGCCGAATAACTTGTGCGAGGTGACATCGCCGCGGACACAAAGACAGCTGGTCATGCACCTATCTGCTGCTTTTTATTGCATTCGGCCGGCGTAGTGCTCGAGCTTAAAGATGGACTGTGGGCCCGAAATGAATAGGGTACTGTGAGAGACCATGCCTCAGTCCACACGGACAAGTAACCTCAGGTGCAGATGAACTCACTTGTCAATTTGCCGGAACTCCTCAAAATGACGCAGCGCTTGAGAACAGCAGAAGCTGCCTCAAACAAGGCAGTATACGTAGGACCGTTGGAACTCGGATGCCCGGCTATTGCGACCAGCGAGCTCAAACAAGCCCATGAATGTTCTATGCTTGCGGTGCCCCCCTTTCTAGAAACTACTGTTCCGCATGCCATGACTGTCTCGGGCAAAGCTCGGGCACTGTCGTCGCGACCGACCAGCGCCTCGACTCGGCCACCCAGTGCAGGAAGCGTGCGAGAAGGATCTCCGGGTCTTTCGAGTCAGCGCCCGACCAGTGCTGGGAGTACCTCTGCGTCGCTAAGCAGGCCGTCCAACGCATCTCTATATCGACCAACCAGCGCCGGCAGTGCTGTGCAAGGCTCCGAAGTGTCAAGCAGGCCAGTCAGTGCAAAAAGCCAGGCTGGCCCGGTCAACCCAAGCACATGCAGAGCTTCCCTCGAGACGGAGGAGTCCGTGAATGGGCACGCAGCACGAGGTGATTCACCATCAAGAGGCGGCCGGCTTCTGGGCCCACATTCGCAAGACAATGCTATAACCCAAAGCTCCGACTTCTCCCGCCGCGCTGTCGAGGAGGAACTGCAGCAACCCGTCCTAACACCTATTCCAAACTCGATAGCAACACCACTGGAGAGGCAGATGGGCACTGCAATCGGACTGAAAGGCAGAAATCGGTTGGTGCCTCGGCTTCCCCGTGATGTCGTGCATTGCCTGCACGGTCAGAACTGTTGTTGGCGGTGGTTGGCGAGAGCAGCCATGGAAGAGATACACTGCGGCAGCTTGGCAAGCGTGAGCCTTGCGGATGGCGTGACCATGATGAAAGAGGATTGTTACCAGGGAGAAGCAGTAGGCAGGCGTCTAGTCCAATGGCGGCAGAGTAGTCGCACAGTCCCGAAAGCTAACTCCTTGGAGCTTGCAGGAGTTGTCATGGTTGCTTACAAATTTCTTTGTTGGACAAACTAGCAAGGAGGCCCCCGTTTGTTCGACATATCAGGGACTTCCAGGTTCGCAGGAGGGGGGGTGGGCCCACCCCCTCCCCCACCTTTTGCTTGTTCTTCACAGACTTAGCTTCGATTGGAAGGGGGGCTAGCACCTGCTCTCCCCCCCGCCTCAAGGCCCCCCTCCCCCTCACCTCAAGGTCCCCTTCGCTCTGTGGGTGTTGGGTTTCAATGGGTTGCTTGCCGTGGATGCTGATTCTATCATGCATGCTTATTTGTGGTCCATCAGCATTGCAGCATGCTCGGCAACTTTCTCTGCAAGGCTTGGCTGGTCTAGAGGACAACTCGTGGCGAGTCATTTCATCTTTCAGCATCGGACTGCAGTTGATGACGAGCACAGCTAGAGAACCACATGCGCATGCTGCAGTTCTCGTCTTTTCTTGTGCTTGTCCCCATGTTCTTGGCTTCCGGCTCTGAACTACTTACGCGCGCGCGTCACGTCGAAATGTGCACCACGGTAGGCTCCCTAACCTCCGCCATCCTCCCCGCACGCCGCCCTGCCCTGCACGCAAGCCTGCCGAACAACCAATCGCTTCTCTACTTGCTTATCCCTCGCCGTTTCTACTTCTTGCCCCTAGCTTTCGTCCACCCTGCTCCCAAGTTATGCCAGTGCGTGAATGTACTGAACGTACTGCCGAAGACAAGCACGGCATCTGCAAGCATTCCAGTCCAGAGTCCAGACCTGATGTGATTCGTCGAAGCTCGCAGCCTGCACTCGTCACAAGGAGCTGGTCATGCTAAGGGAAGAGCACGCCATTAAGGAGACAGAGCGAGGTCGTGCGGAGGCAGCGGACATGCTTCGACGCTTCTGCAGCATTGCTATGCAAGTGGGATTACTGATTCCGAGGCCGCTGAAGAGAATCTCGCGTCGTTGAAGCAGCAGCTGGCTGCAACTAAAGTTGATCACAAGGAGTTCAGGCCGGATCTGATTGTTTGGGGTTCTCTCGCCAATGAAACTGCAACGTAGCACAGGGCCCTCGAGCGAGCTCATGGTCATTTACAAGAGGAGGCTGCTTCCCTCCGAGTGTCCCGAGGCTCGGATGTGGGGACATGGCCAAACGCGGATGCGTTTACATGTGTCGCAAGTCAGGAAGCCTCCTGGCTCAGCTGGAAGTACAGAAGAAGGATTCGGCACGCGAAATAGACGCGATCAATGGCAAGGCACACGCTAGTTGGATTCCGTCATAAACAACACATACTTGTAGAGTCGAAAGTATCGAAAGTTGAAAGCACTTTGTGGTCCGTGTTGACCTCAATCTGTCGAGGCCGAAGCTGAAGCATCAGCCCTACGCCTTCGAGCAGAGCACGCAGAGACGGAGCTCGCGAAATTGCAGGCCGACCCGTCGGGCTTCAGCGAGACGTTTTGGAAGCTTTCAGCTCAGGCAACCGAAAGTGAGCTACGGCAAACAGTGGCAGGGCTGATCCAGGGAAGGTGCTCGTGCCGTGCATATCAAGCCGAGCAGAGTGGAAGTCGCCTTGCAGGGAAGAGGCCGACAGGAAGAAGCTGTCAACAGTGGGACCCCGCCGTTTCAAGGCCCGCCGAGGAAGCGTCTTGGATGCAAAGATTCCCAAGCAGAGTTCTTGCATTATGCTGCGTGCTCGCCAAGCCGAGGAAAAAGCAGCACGAAAAAGGATTCTGGCTCGCGCTCCCAGTCTCGGCGAGGGGGCAAGCAACGCGGGCGACGCTAATGAGATCTAATGCGTCGAGATGCGCACATCAGATGTTGGAGGTTTCAGTTGCGAGCCGAAACGGCAGACTGCCGCAGCCTGGGGATCCTGAAGTGCCAAGTTTCTCCATTGTGAAAAAGCGTCTCACGGAGCCATGCAAAGCAGGCTCTCTCTCTCCACAGACTTCGAGTCCTTAGCAGTCGCACCCGGCTGAAGCCAACAGCGCAGATGATCAACTTACGGTCTTTCTGCAAAGGCATGATATAAAATTGCTGGCGAGCTCACATCTATCCACATCTGGTGGAGAATCTTTCTTTGCGCTGCCTCCTGAACGGCATGACTTCTGTCAGTTCGTGACGGTTAAGGCCAATGTAAACAAAGACTTCGGCAGGGCTTGATCGCTCGCCGGCAGCCGGGCTGCAGAATTCTTATGCTATGCCGCATCAGACTAGCTTTTCCTGGTTCCCTCCATCTGTGAGTCGCATCAGGCACGTGGGACCAAGATGCCTCAGTCTGTGTGCAGCTCCGGTCCGTTCAGCCCAGCTCCGTGCGGCTTTATTTGCAGTTGGCCATGCGATCATGTGGTATCAAAGCGAAGTTACGACCCAGCGCAGAGCTCTGTCGCGTTTGACATGTTTGACAGTCAACTCAATGGTGAATGAAAGGTTATATACGTCTGGGCAGAGAGCGCAACGGCCATGTCGACCCAATGCAATGGAGGCACGCAGCAGGAATTGCCAAGCATGTTGAACTTCTCTGAGCATTGTTTTTGATCGCTCCGTTTTGTCAATCCACATGCCGCGATCTGCGTTTCCGAGGGTGCCGCGCACGTTGCTGTATCGGGGTGTACCAATGCGACGCATACCAAACACCGAGTGTTCAGATTCCTTTGGCAGGCGCACGACCTGGGCACATGAGCTGACGAACGTGCCGAAAAGGAGTGCTACAGCATTTCATGAACTGCAAGTTGTCCGGCTGTCAGTGCACGGTTGCTTGTAACCGCATATGGGCAGGTTTTGGGTCATGAATGCTACGTCTGCTACGTGCTGGATGCGGTCTGACTGCAGGTCGTGAACTGCTACATGAAGCTTCTACAGGCTCCCGGCCATGGGGCTGTGGCAATAACGGGTAATACGTCGTGACAATGGCGCCTGGCACTGTGTTGTCGCATGGCTAGCGCCCGACAGCACCTAGCGGCAGAGCTGGAAGGCAGAAGGCAGCAGAGTATCACATTGTTTTGCGAAGATGTTTTTCCTCCTTCTGCAATGACTTCCGTGTCTTTGGTTTGCTGGTCCTGCGGTCTCCTGTGGTCCCGTGGTCCTCCGGGCCTGTGTCCTCGCTTTTCGCATCTGGCTTTTCGCTGGTTCCTTGCTTCCGGTTATCCATGTCGTGCATTTTGGTTGTGGCGGCTGTTTTGGCTGCTCCTTGTTGCTTCTTTACATGTTTTTTGTTTCTTTCTTTGCGTTGCCTGTTTCCTGCCTCTCGCTGCTAGCTGCTACTGTAGATGTTCGTTGGACGTCTTTGTATGGCTAAGGCGGCGAAGTGCAGATAAAGGGTGCTAAATTGGAAACTGAAAAATTGTTCAAAGCCCCCTGCGATGCTCCAAGATGTCTGTTTGTCGCCATTTCCCAGCCTGCTCCAAACATGCTCAAATCCGCCCGCTTCCATGCCGTGAGTGCACCTCCAAAGCGTTCGTCTGTTCGCTTGCTCCACTTCCCTGCTTCCAAGCTGCCTTCGATTCCTGCAGTTTCCACAAGCCGTCGGTTTGTCGCGAATCCAGTCTCAAAATGTCTCAAATATTCCTGCCCAATCCCACTGAGTCCCAACCGGTGTGCTGGCTGCCAACGCTACCCGTCCTATCCCAGCTTTAGTCAAATCCCGCTCTTTCGAATACTTTTGCCTGCGCGGATAGCAAGATGTCAAAAGGCGACTCCCTGCTGCCCCTGCTTCAATGCAACATAGGCTTGTTTCAATCCACCACAAATATGCAAGAATCCCTCTTTCGGCTGCTTTGGGTCGGGCAGAAGACGCCGTAGCTACTTCCGTTACTTTCATCCTATCCCCCGACCCCGCAGCTGATTGCCAGCTGGTGCTAAAGCTCCGTCCATTCTGCGGGGCGGCTCAAATAAATTGTTTCGATCTGCGGGGTAGGCGGGGGGGGGGCGAGCGGGGCAGTATATTTCAGAGAAGAACGATTTGTGTCATCGTCCGTGCAGAGAGGGTAGGGACAGGGTTGCGGGAGGCGGGCCGGGGACGGAGGGGGCCGGGCTCCTTTCCGCAGTGGGTGGAAGCGACGCACGGGACTGTGGAAAACTATGCGGACTTTGCGAACCCAAAATTTGCATCACTGAATCACAACAGAGAGATCTCGCAACTCTGAAGGGCCTCATTGTTTGTGGCGATTCCCATTCAAAACACACCAACATCGCACAGCAACCTATTGGAGAACCCAACCTCTTGCAGTCTCAGGTAGTAGCCCACAGGCGATAACTCTGTAACCCGGCTCTGGAGCATGGGAGCACAACTCTATCCTAGGCCGCTAAGCCCTTTTGTCTGCGCAGCTGCTCGTAGGCTTGGCAAAAGGCCTTTCAGACTTTACTCCGACACAACAGACAGTGACAGCCAAAGAGCATAACACTTAAGGCATGAGCTTTCCTTTAGACCCTATAACGACTGCGGTCTTTGGCAGGAATGCAGCGAGGGCCAGGTTTGGTGCGCCAACACCTTCTTCTGGAATAAGCTGGAGGCGTGTTTTTCTTTTGGCGAAGCCACAAACATGACAGATGGCACGGACTTTATCGGGGTGGCATGTCGCCCGTGTGGGTTGTGCAACGCTGGTTCCGACATGTTCCGACAGCTTTGCTTTCATCTAACCGAAGCTCCTGCATTTCCTTCTGCTGTCTCTTTACAGTCGAGTGAGGGCCTGAGGCGGGCACGTTTTGGTAGCAAAACCAGGTTTTCCGGCATGCAGAGCTTTGGACGGGCCTGACATGCCTTTGCAGTTTTATGTCCCTGCACGCTGCCCTGATTCATTACGCGACAACCCCTTGCTTAGAGCCGTGGCAGAGGCTGGCGGTCACGCCGCAGTTCAGCGTTGGACTAGGCTCGCGGGGCGCAAGCACAAGACACGAGACGAGACAAACCTGTTTTGACAGTCTGGTGTGCCTGTAACATGAGCAGTCGCACGGCAAGCGGGAGACTTCAATTGATGTATTTGTTGTTGATGGGCTCGAGCCATGCATGCTGCGAAATTGGGAAGCGATGTGACAATCATCAATGATTCTACAGCTGCTGCTTCTGCGTGCGGCTGAAGCCGCTTAGCCCAAGCTGATGAAGGCTGGACAGGTTTGTGATCAGTTGCAGGCCAAGCATTCTGCAATAATGACATGGGGTTTGGCTTCGAAGAGCAAGTTTGTGGAGCAAATTGCAATTCGGGGGCATGAAGCAATGGGCTTTTCGAAGAAATTTTCGTCGCAACGAATGTAACGACTCAGGCTTCTAGATTCGACCTTGAAGTGTGCGGAAGCCAGAACTGCTGTCTCTAATCCCATAGATGAGTCCCGATATCCTGTCGTGTAACCCTTAAGCCTAGCTTCAGGCCAGAGATTGACCAAACACGTTTGGGGTTTAGACATTTAAACATTTTTGGCGCTTAAACAGTTTAAACAGAGGTCGGCGCTCTGCGTGTTTAAACATGTTGCAGGTGCCGTGTGTTTCAACGTTTGTTTGTGTGGGGCGTTTGCAGTAGTCCTTTGTACCAGCAGGCTCCTAACAAAGTAGCTCCGTGTCTTATTGAACTTACCACCACAGAGATATTCAGACCTGAAGCCTGACGTCAGTAAGCTTCGGTTCGTACCCGCGAATCTGTTGAAAGCTTGGGGTGGTTAGACTCTATATAGGGATTAGGCTGCGGAAGTCAACGCTCGGTACGTGCATCTCCGGTGTTCCCGGGCAGTCTTCGGTAAACGCACTTCGAAGATCAACGTTCGGACCTGGATTTCTGGTGTTTGAAGGGCTTACTGTATCAAGACGTTTGAGGCGTTTAAACGGTTTGAACGTTTACAGGGTTTAAACGTGGGAGCAACACTTCTGAAGGACGTTTGGGGCGTTTAAACGGTTTTGACTTCTGCAGGTATGAGAGGCAGGACGATTGGGGCGTTTAAAGGTGGGAGCAGCACTTCTCAAGGTATGAGATCAGGACGTTTGGGACGGTCAAAAGGTTTTTATGGTTTAAACGTTGAAGCAGCACTTCTGAAGGCATGATGTTTCGGGCTTTTACACGGTTTAATCCCTGAGTCTGAGTCAGTGCCTTTGCGTCAAAGTTTTAAAATGTAGATTGATCGGAATTTCAGTGTTTCAATCGCTTCAGTTTTACAGGCTGCGGAGAGAGCCGTTGCTTTGGAAAGGTTGAAGGTAAAGTGAGTGTATGGTACAACTTAGGATACACATGTTTAAACATGTGCGTGTGCTTAAGCATCTGTTTGTTTAAACGGCGCAGGCTCTAAAAAGCCTTTAAACAGGTTAGACAACTTCTGCTGCGGGTCCCGATTGTTTCAACATTCACACATTTACATAGTTTAAACATATAAGCCCCTGCCCAACCCCGCTTCATGCCAAGAGTGTTCCTTCATGAACGGAATATGCTGTGGGCAAGAATCCACGGATGTGGTTTTCCGTGTCGTCATATGGGGTTGAGCAACACGCAGTGCCGAAATTGGCACCAAGCGATGACCACTCATATTGCGTGCACTTGGCTCTTCTTGTCGTTGTCATCGTCCGTTTTAGTTGTCAGCGTGACATTTAACATTCCTGTTTTACCTCCTCTCAGTGCTGTCATTATGGTTATCCCGTTCATGCCAGTAAGCCAGTGGCGCTGTAGACGCTGAGACTGACTGAGTCGAGGCCAACGCCAAGTTGCATCTGGTCACATGTTGCCGAGAGGCCTACATGAGGGGAGCGGAGACTTCTTTGCTTGCAGTCTGGTGGCCTGAGAGAGCGGGATCTCACCGACAAATGTCTCAAGCTGCTTAGCCTCTCTTTGGGCCCCCAAAGCCCCAATTCATGGACTCAATCGCAACCTGCCGCTGCAGATCCCGCTGATCCGGATCCCCCACTTGTAGCTTGCAGAACAATTCTTGGGTTCGGCGGTCCCAGGCGAAAGGGAGGTCTTGAACAAATTGCAGCACTTCGCAATAGTTACACGTAATTTCTGCGATTTGGTAATATTTTGTACCAAGTCTGACCGGATAGTCTATATATACACAACCAAAGGTCAAACCGCCGCAGGCAGATCGCGATTTGTTACACAGAAGCAGCAGGACCCTCCGGGGGATAGGCAAAGCAGCTAAGTGCCGCAGTACTTATGACATCAGCGGCCGCTCTTCGCCATGTGGCCCCGGCGACATCCTTGTTCGGACCCAACTTCGACCGCTTGGCGGAGGACTTCTGTCAAGCCGGGTATCAGAAGCTGATGATCATCACGGATTTCGACCAGACTCTGACGCACTATGTTGGCAGAGACGGTCTGCCGGGTAGCTTGTCCGTAGTGGCATCCTGCTGGTCGGGTTTGTGTGAGGTTTGTCCATTGAGCCACATGCAAACTTAAGGTGATCAATGCCATCAGATCGTGATGAAGCATCTCGACACGACGCTCCTGCCAGAGGTGGGGGCAATCTTTAGAGATCTTAACGCTTGGGACAGGCTGACGGAAGCCCAGCGAATGGAAAAGTGCAATCAAGATCCTGAGCAAAGGGTAGCCGCGACGAGGAGTTGGTTCAAGTCCTTCCACGAGGCATCTTCTCAACACCAGCTGTCACAGTTCGCATCGCAGTGCCTGTTGAAGAGCAATGTGTGCACGCGGCAGAATCTCAGTGCAACGTTTGACTGGATCAAGAAGTGGAATGTACCACTGTTTTTGATTTCGGCTGGAATTCGCGAGTTGCTGGTGCCGATCCTTCAAACCTCTACGGCTGAGTTGCCTTCTACTGCCCGTCTGGTGGCCAACAGCCTGGATGAGCCAGACGTGAGCATCACATCGCGCGATAAAGCCGACGGACTGACAAAGATTCCGGATTTTTCAGCCCTGGCGGCGGGGAAAACACATGCCCTTCTGCTTGGCGACAAGCCTTCGGATTGTGCACCGCTGCGCAGCTTGCCACCCGAGGTTGTAGTTCTTAAAGTGGCATTCCTCCACGAACCGTCCAAGGCAGTGCTAGCAGAATATTCCCAACATTTTGATGTGCTACTGACTGGTGATCCATCTATGGACTTCGTGAATGCACTTCTTGATTTGGTGAGCGGACAGGGTGTGTCCCCCCGTCTTTGACATTTTGGTGCTTGCACTCGTAAGCAGTGAGCCCATGTGCGTCTGCAGTGGGGTGCTTCAGGAAGCAACCCCATCGTCAAGAATTGGAAAATTTTGTCAAGCGCGGCTGAGCACGGTGAAGTCGGTGATCGTAGAACACTATTAGAACACTAGACTCACTAGAGACTGGGACGAAGCTCGAAGATCCATGTGGCCCACTTTCATGTTTGAAGACACGCCCTGTGGTACGTGCGAAAAGTGCGGAAAACAGCTGCGTGGCCCAAGGCGCGGGTCGGTCTTCGCGTCTCGATCCTGAGAGCTGCCGCATTCGTGTCGGGGAGACATTGGGCCTGTTGCATGAGTCTGAGCGCGGGCATAGAGTTGTCTCCTGAGCTCCAAACGGAATTTGATCCTTGGACCGGGCGGGAAGGATAGCAGGAAGGAAGAGAGCGAAAGTGGTTGCAGGTTGAGACTGCAGGTTGGCAGGAGGGTGATCGACAATCTGCCGAACTCATGGCAGCAGCCAGGCGGAGATGCTGCAACCGAAACTGCTTTCACTGATGGCAAAGTCGCTGATTGTGGCGACACCAGCTCGCCACAGAAGGACAAGGATCGAAGCCGGTTGGGTGTGCAGAAGGAGGTGGTTTGAGTCGCGAGGAAGCGGCCAAACGAGACTGCCCTTTGGCCCATCGTTGCTTCGCAAGGACGAAACCACTTGACCTAGTCCGAGATCGTTCAAGGGCTCTGCTTCCAGGTTGTGACTTATGGGAGGAACATTTCATCACCACTACTGCATCGTCCGAAGCTCGTACAAACCCATCGAACAACTGGAGGCATAGTCGCTTCTCCATGAGCATGGCCTCATCCAACAGCGACAGGACTCACGGGTTCAGAATTGGTACGTGGCCAGGACCTGCTGCCCAAGTCTTAGTCCTAGTCAATCTCAGTCATTTGTGAATGCCGTTTCGGTTCAGGACGAGATTTGCTCAGGTACAAGATTTCCCAAGGATTCCCAAGCGGCCTCAGCCATGGAAGATCATGCGCAGCGGCAAGGTATCCTGCTTTGCGCAAGGTCCTCGGTCATGTGCGGTTCTTCCGGCAAGGCCGCCAAGTTGAGCAGGCAGAGTTTTGGCCGACTGCCCATGCATGGACGGGAGTTGATTCCGGAATGTCGCCCGCGACGGTGTGTCTGCTAATGCCCATACCTTTAAAACAGCGGCCGAAGTGTTATTCAACAACGAGGCGGCGGTAAATTGGCTGCAGGCAAGCTTGACTAGCCGGTAGGCACACCAGCTTTTCCGAGTCGCCACGATGTCACGTGGGCTGGCTGCCCAAGCTTCTAAAGGTTCTATTGAAAAGGTTCTCCCCTTGCAGATCTTTCCTGTCCGGTCTGGATGTGACAAGACGCACTTCCTTCTCGTACATTCTAGCCTCCATGCTCTGGGGCGCAGATGATATGCATGTGCAACTGCGAATCGGACAGTCAGTGGAGCCGCAGGAGCGCCGCTTGCATCCGGTCGATATGTTAAATTCGTTTTTCCCGATGCATTGCTTTCACGACGAGTCCACACGGCAAGACTGTTTCAGTGGACTCTAACACCGCTGACCCACGTGCGAATGGTGCATGAGGCCCAATTGTTGCAATCGGACACTGAGCGGAGCCACAGCAGTTGCCTCACAAACGCAATCCGCACCCGTTCCAGAGCTTTAGTGGGTTCTTGCGCAGGGGACATGCGGACTGTGCTGCTCTTTGTGACGAGTGTTTTCCGATATGAAGCGGAGCCATGCGCGGCCAGGTGTGTCACAAGATCTGGTTTTTGCGACAAAGCCTGGCGCGACAAGGCCCAACTTATGCTTGTGTCATTTGTACTTTTCGGGGCTCCTTTAAGGCAGGGATGTCCCTGTAAAATGCCTTTGCCGGTATCATCTGTGCTTTTCGGGGCTCCCATAATCTGACCCATCGTTAAGGGTGATGCCTGTTGCGGAGGTTGACCTAACTCGGCCAGTTCTGACAGGTGCCCCCCCTCCATACACCATCATACACCGAGGTTTCTGAAACCGTTGCAGCTGATACACACAACTGACACGGCCAGTCTGCCGGCAAGAACACCCTTCGGTTTTGGACGTGCTGTGCGAGCATCATGCTTCAGCAGCTTGCGGCACCCCTCGAAGAGCTTGCCATCCCATCTTGCTGTATCAAGCAGGGCCACAGAAGCAAGACTGCCCTGGAAGATGCAAGGTTCGATGCTCTGAGCCCAACTGCCCTCAACACGCAGTGGCAATAGACATGTCATCGTCAACATGCTACCTTGGCCCTGTCTGACCACACACAGGCGGCTAAAATTAAAGGCGCTTCTCCGAGACATGCTGGGATATATCCCGTCCCATGCTAAATGCCGTCTAGGCCCTAGCATCAGATTTTCTTACTTCTGCACACACAAGCCCAAGGCTGCCGGCCGCGAGGGGCAACATCCTGAAGTCTGCACGGGGCGGTGGCTGCTTGGATTTTTTTGGATGTTCTTGGTGTTTCGAGACCTTCAACGTTTTCCTTCCGACCGCTTCTCCAAGAGTGTTCACGATGTGCATGACAAGCATTTTGAATAGTGCTGCATCTCTGGGAACTTGGGACCGTATCCTGTATGGCTGACGTTCCGACGCGAAGCCGCAACCACCATCCGTATTAAGCTGTGGGTTTGGAGAGGGGCACAGGGGGCGCATGATTCAATACCGCATGCTTTCCTGTATTATGCCGCGGTCCATCGAAAGAAGGCGGCGGATTGTGGTGCAGGTGTTGTCGCTCGTTAGTACCTGGCAAATGCCTTTTTTGTGGTGCTTCGTTGCCCTCGAATCACGATGCACAAACCAAGACAGACAGTTGGTGGGGAAAATGGAACCGACGCTACAGCATGCTACAGCCCGCGAATCCCACGAAACAAGCAACAGTCAACACGACAAGACGAAACGGTTATCGCGCTTCCATTATTGTCCTGTCTTCTCACCGATTCCTTGTCAAGATACAATGCCACTGGCTGCGACCACACTGCGCGCATGCTGCCGGAATGGAAGCCCCCCCGACCCTCCTCCGTCTTACATGGGTCAGTCTCAAGTGCGGGATGCTAGGGACCCCCAAATTACGGCAAAACAGGTGTCAGTGAAGCGATAGCTCGCTATCAGTCCCGCGACCGAGATCGTGCTACCCGCACCCGTCAGAGAGGCCGTCGGTTCTTGGCTGCTCTCATCAATTTACGAAAAACTTTCCTGCTGTGCAGGGCAGCAAGATTTGGGAAGAAAGTGGCATGTGTGGTGCTGGAGGAGGGAACGTGTCAGCCTGGGATGGGGGCAGGTGGCTCAGTTTACAGATTACAACAGGAGGAAAAGCCCTACTGTAGCGACGGCACGGCAGGCCGGCTTTGAGGAAGACACGTATCATGTCAGGGCTTGACGAGAAACTGTGGGGCCTCACTCCAGAGCTCGTCTAGGATCATGAGGTGAGTGGCTGCTCCGGCAGCGAGGATTGGAGTGCTGCCTCCATGCTGCCTCAGCCGGCGGGAGCTGCAGCTTTGAGAAGCTTTGGACACTTGCAGTGCGAGATCTTCAAAATGGCCGCAAAGTCGTCATGGAGAATTGCTCAATCACTTGGAGCTCCAAGCCCCGCAGCGGCCTGATGTGAGCACGGCACCCAGTGCCTGGTCCTGTAGCAAGAATACATACTCAGGGCTTAGGTCTCGATTTCTCGAAGGACCGGGGCAGGCCTTGAGGCTTGCATGTCCTCAAAAGGTGTTCAAAGGTCGGAGACATCCCGAAATTACTTCTTGTAGCCGTGGCTTGCGAAGTCTGGCAAGAGAGGCATGAGCGAATGCTGCAGCCTAAGGCTGGACCTTGACGGCTGACAGCAGATGAAAAGTGGCAGAGGATCTGGACGATAGATGGAGACAGTAGCGATGATAACTGGCAAAGGTGCGGCGGACAACATGATCCGGACAACCAGACATAGCAGTAGTTCCTCGATGAAGATGGTGACCTGGTGATGAGGAGATGGAACAAAAGCAGGATTGAAGCGGCATTGGATCGTCTGACTTGCCACTGTACGACACCGTGCCTGTTTGACTTCCGGATGTTTCACTACCGGACGTGCCGGTGGACCCCCGCAACTGGGCTCCGGATTGCGATCATGTGTCGGTGCCTGGTGACAACGAAGACCATATGGACCTTGCAAAGAAAGATGCGAGAAGTTTCCGAGCCGAGACACGACAAAATTTGCCTGCGTAAATCATTTGTCGCCAGGCGTGCTGCAGTCAATGTCGCGGAGTTGCGTGCCATCCTTGTGCCGTTGCACTTGGAAGGCTGCCACTGGTCGCGCAGAACTCAGAGCCAAAGCGCCACCGAATTGCAATGAAATCGTGCCGCACGTGCGAGGCTCGCCATGGTTCACATCCCCAGGCTGTGACATCTTTGATTCGGCTCCGTCAATTGGACAATAAGTGTCTGTTTGCTTCTTCCACGAATGATTAACCCTCACGTGACATGCTTGGCGGCTTGCCCACCACTCGTAAAATGTCAAGTCCGAGCCTTGCGAGGCGTACCATTTCGTACTTTGATTCACTGAGCCTGCCGGTCCCAAACCTCTTGGGGCAGAGGCAGGCTCATGCATGTACATTGCCTGTCTACTCCGTTTCTATTTTCAACAGATTCTGTCCGCTCCAACAGAAGTCGGGCAGTGCTCGCAGGCTCACGGAATTCATGGCGGCCGAGGTCGCATCTTTTCCTGGACGTCCGGGCCTGTTTGATTGGGTGATTATATGATGCACCTGCGAAGACTGAAGCTTCATGCACTCGTTCCGGCCTCCGCATGAAAACTGTCCTGGCAATTAAAGGCAACAGAAGGGCCAACACTGGACCTGAATTGCCCGTGCTGGATCAGTTCAGCAACCAAGAATCACCAACCAGAGCTGCAGGTCGCCTAGATCTGCAAGTGGACCACTGTTTGCCGTAGTGAGCTTAGAACGAATCTCTCTGGGAGTTCCGTCGCATCCGTCGCGAAGTCTCAGATTAACAAGAAGCGCTGCCGACTGCCCAGGCAACAGGAAAATTCGTCTGACTGCGGCATTTTCATGCTGGTTTATGCTGAGCGTCTGGTCATGGACCTGCCAATTGGCATCGTCCTTAGCCTTCTGTAGCGATCAGATTCCACGAGCTGATCGACAGAGCGTGACCAATTTCCATTTCAGGACTTGACACGTTCCTGTCCGGGATCGAGGAGAAGGCCAGTGACGACTTCGAAGCATTGAAGACTTGAGTTGAACGTCCTACCTGAATAGCTCCGAAATGCTCCGACACTACGTGGAAGACTTCTTGTGATCCCTTCAGCGCCTCGCCATCGCGCTGGCCATCCTTGAGGGCAAGCTAAGTCTCACAAGCAGGGAGCGACGGCAGGAAAACACCAGCTGCCCAGGCCCAGCCCCAGCTTCAACGCGCATTCTGTTTGGCAGCTCCCACATGGAGCCCCGCCGACAAACCTCCTCTCACCCCTGCACACGGTGGAGGTTGGAAAGTTTGGATGACTGTGAGTCTGCTGCTGGTAAAGTTGAATCGAGATCTCATGTCTACATGTGCAGGCGCTTGCAAGCTACTTCTGACAGCACCTGCAAACCCCAGAAACACCACATGCCTGCCTCAGTCCGGAGTCTTTTCATGTCGACTGAACTTCTTGCGCATGCTCATGGGTTGCTAGACGTTCACAGAACCTACTTGATCCCACTTGCAGCTGAGCCGCTGCATCAGTAAGACGCCCGCTGAAATGGTGCACATGGCCACCCCCGCATTGTCCACAGTCGTGCTCGCCTTGGCGTCATGGTTAGACCGTCAGTTTGATCCATTGACCTGTTCTCCTTAATTGTCAAATCTCGTCGAGAGTATCCCCAGGTGCTTTGTGCCTTTTTGCTGACCATAGCTGCTGGCATGGAAATGGATTGGTGGGTATCTCAGAAATCTCAGGTACTCTGCAGCAGGCAAATGCCGAGAGTAAGTTGCGAAGCATAGGACAAGCTACTCGGATCGTGCTGATCTTCCAATGTCCCAGAAGTGGCGAGAGGACATGAAGGCCAGGCTGTTGACGTTGAACGGCATCGAGAAGACTTCATCTTGCTCGGCAGGATAAGCTTTCCAGCGTGGACACTGCGAAGCTTACACCAGAGCAGAAGCGCAAATTCAAAGCCCGGCCGAGAGAGGGCCCCGTAAATTCCTTGCATGATATGGGCTTGTCGGTCCGGTGAGGAACTCTGGCGGCGAGTGAATGGAGATCCGCCATCAGCAGGAGCTGCCGGGGAGGGAGCTATCACACATGGTTCCATTGGCTTCTTGACTCGGCAGGCGAATCCGTGCCCTTGGCGGGGGTTGCTGCCGAAGCAGTCTTAGCACAAAGTGCTTTAAGCACTCGCTTCCTAGCTGACTGCTTGTGTGCTAATACTCCATGCAGAGATCACAGATAGCCAGGCTAGGCCCCTGGGAGCACGCTTCGTGCGACACTTCGTTGGCTCAGGTTGCGTTGCTGCTGGGAGCTGGTGCCTACATGTGGCTGACGAAGCCCGAGCCTGACATCCAAGCCAAGTAACCGGAGAGTGCGTGGAACTTCGTTGAAGAACTGTCAGTTCGCAGTCCTGCAGCGCTTGTTTTGTGCTATGTTCCGTGCATCTCCGTGTAAGTCCGTTTTCATTCTTCACAACAGCATGTGGTGCATCTGCTCACAGATGCAACACGCGACCACTGCTGCGACGAGCTGGTTTGTTGGTCATCTTGTGATCTTAGAATGCTCTGTGTCGGGCTGAAGCCGCCATGCAGTACCCCTACCCCACCCCCCCCCAACCCCAGAGTCTCTCGGGTCGTGGGTAAAATAGCAGTTCAGCTTCTCAGCTTGAGATGCTGGCTTTGCTTGAGACTTCCGTCCTCCAGTTGTAACAGTAACATGGCTTACCGCCGGCCCGGGCTCCGCCCTCGGTTCCGAAAACGGCAAGCTGTTTTGCCAAGGCACTGCGGGACGTGACAGCACCATCTGCAGACCTGGTCGGCTAAGTCGAGTTTGGGCCGAAAACAGAAACACAAAACTTTGTTCATTGTCCACTCAAGCCCCGACGCTTCAAGTTCCATGGTCAGCACGAGGGGACGACATATCAACAGCAGTGGCTCTGGTGGCGGTGGTGTCCATGAGACAAGGCGTGCAAGGTGTTGGTACAGCAGCGAAAAAATGCACCTCAACCGCTGACCTGGCACAGCACGCGCAGTCTTGGGATTTCGGCGTGGCGTTGCTTTGGATCGGCTAATGCTGGCTATTTGTTTGTTTTTGTTCCTTCCCCTTCGTCTCCTGCTTATTCGGGATACATCGTCCCGCCCTTCTCCCAACCATTCTGTTGAAGCCAGCCTCCCTCGAAAGTGAGGTCTCACATCAAGGAGCACAGCATCTCTGCTGGGAGCCTTGCAAGCAACCGAGCACTTAGGACCTGAGGAGACCTTGCACCTGTGTGGTGCCATTGACATTGCTGAGCAATGACCACATTCGCCCCTCCCAGAGCCGACACCCGCTACTAAGCGACTACAGCTGAAGCTCAGGAGTGCTCGCCCACCTGGTCGCTCCGGCATGTGATGCCTGTGATGCTTCTTTCAGTCACCCTTGCATGTCTGGTCCACCAGTCACCAAGTTATGATGCCCTACCCATAAGCATCCACGCCTTAAGAAACAGTTCAGCTTCCTGCCCAAGCTGCATGTCTGCCCCGATTCACGTTGACGCGGCAGCTGACCCAGCTCGCAGCGCAGAGCTACGAGAACTTCGGATGCGCTGGGCTCCGAGCATCCAACGTGTGCTACGTCGAGCAGGTAGCGGCACAGTGAAAAGGTTGTTGATCCGATGAAGGTTTTGCTGGAGCTTGCCACGGTGATAGGAGATACAATGCGCAGGCTGTTGCACTGTCGCACATGTCCTTTTGTGCTTTTCCTGGTGAAGCCAAATAATTAATAAAACAGAATATAATATACGCATACCGACAAAACCTGGGTGGACCTTTGTCAGCTTTGACAGTGCTGCGATTGCAAGCGAAGCTGAGGTCGGTTTGCCGAGCAACCAGCGAGCACAGGACAATGACCGTGCCCGAAAAAGACTCGTTTTCCTTGCGTGTCGACTCTATGGCTCTCTCTTTCTCTCCCTCCCCCTGTCTGCACCACTGCGCAAGTCCGATTCCCGCGGCCATGTGCCAGTTCGACTTATATTATATTGGATATCGTATTGCATTTTATTGGTGAGTCTTCACTTATACTTCGAGATTAATGCTACGGCATGCGATGAGAAGGCTCATCGATACGCCTCGTATAATTCGTTGAATCCGAACGCCTGGTTGATCGGGCGCATGGGTTTCTTGAAGAGGATAGAAAGCCAGGCGAAGTATAGGAATCTACGCTTCGGAAGTGCCGGTGCGTTGGGCTAGCGAGCTCTCCAGAGGCATCTTATGATACGTTCTCATAATGTTACTGTTACTCGCTGCGGTCATCGAGATCCTCTCTTTTCGGCTTATGCTGCTATAGATATATGTCAGGGGATCCGATGGCCCGACCCATGGAGTGGACTCCCTCGTGTCTACGATGGATACCTGGATCCTAGTATTCTCAAGCCACTCCCATGCCAAGCCCAGAAACCCAAATTGCACAATGCTGGGTAGCGTCGGCTCCGGCAATTGCGGCGAGTCGACTACTGTCCTCACGTATACTCGTCGGAGGGTCAACAGATTATATATAGGTCGTGCTGGAGTGAACCCTATGCACAATATCGAAAAAACGACGGCTGCGCCTATTACACGCATCATTTTTCTCCTCCACGAATTCGCCCGTCTTGTCCAATTTGCTGGTGTCAGCATCTTCAACCCCAAAGCCTTTGTGAACTTCCGGTGGGGTAAAGGTCTATCTGGTCATATATCGTAGAATCGTTTATATATAAGTAGATATTATATTGATAATCCGGATATGTTATTTGTTTGAATCGAGAGGAGGCATCGTGAGAAGATGGAATCGCAAGCTCATGTAGGAAGAGGCAGCCTCATAAGGCGGGTGCCTAGATTGAGGGGCTCTATATTGTTGAGTCGACGAACAATTCTTTCTGTTGTTCCGAGATCGAATAGCCACGGATAAGGACGTGAAACTAGTCGTGATGCAAGTTAGCGCAGGATATCAAATAAGGAAGAAGTGCTTACATGGATAACTCTTTATCTTGAATTTGCGGTCTAAGTCGAGTAGTTCTGTAATCTGCACTTATCTCTTTGTGTGGTTTGATATGCGCCCGCTTAGTGGCTCAGCGCTGTGCGGGCATTGCTTGGCAGACCGCCGTCATTTGTCAGGTATGGCTCGGGAACATAGTCTCTTGTAACACTCTTTCGGAATGCAGAATACAACCAGAATACATCGACTAGTGAAATCGACTGGGTAGTCTTTCTCACATTGGTTCTGCACAGCGCGAGTGGCTGCTGGCAGCGACGTGGCGCACTGCCGCACTGCCTTATCGCGTGCCGCTCTGTGCAGACCTAGTGACGCTCGAAGGATCTCGGAGCCGAAAGTACTGCGCCTGCCAATGAAGACCCTAAGAAGTCTTCGGCCACGGCGCTGTGCGTGTGCGCTGCTCACGCCAAACTTTCGGTAAAGCTGCTGCGCCTCGCAAGGTTCCACCAACGAAGCCGTTTTAGCCTTGAGCACCGCGTAATTACATTATTCTACGGTATCTTCGACCGCTGCCGAGAACGCCTTGGATGCCCAGGATGGGTGAATCGCAAGCCGCGGTGCAGGATCTGCAGCTTGCCCTCGATCGCAGCGACGTGGCGTACGGCAGTATCGTGTCCTGCGCTGTGCAGCCCAGGTCTTCGACGATTGCTTCCAGGGCGGAGGTCCAGGACCCGTGCGACCCTTCATGCCTCTTGCTGCAGCTTGCCCGCATAAAGCTGAGGGCACGTCCAGCTTTGCGTATACCCCACGAGCAAGTCCTGAGGCCGAGCCTGCTGGACTACCTTACCGCAGCCTGCCTGCAACAGTGCATTTGGGCCCTGAAAGAGGGGGTCGTTGGGCGGCTGCATGTGTGCCCGCACAGGTGGATGAGATTATGGAGTGGCGCCCGACATCCCAGAAGACCAGACGTCCCAGGGCAGGGAGCTTTGTGTACTTTGCGTATGTTGCAACGCAATGTGTTGCAGCGCAAGACCAGGCAAGCATTATCATTGATAAGAAAGCAGACTTAGGTCTTGATACCGAATTGGGCAGGTTAGACAGGTGCGGCTGCATCCCGAAGTGCTTCGCGGTAGCACGTTGCATAGCCACATGCGTTGGGTACCCATTACTGCGCAGGCCCGAGTCCATTCTCGATTTTTCTGCAAAATGGAAGCGTGTGGCAAACGACCCTATGGCCTTCGATGCCGACACTCAGTCGGATGTGCGGGAAAGGAAATTCTTCGAATGTCTCTTGGCCGTCAGTGAGCTTGATTCACGGAGACCAGGTCTGTTTACTAGATGGGATCCCTCGCTTTTCAATCCCAGGCCGTTGGTGGTGCATGACAATGGCGAGGGCGGGCAGAGCCAATTTCGCAGAGAGTGATGTCTACGATATCGTCAGTGCAAACCTTCGAGATTTGTTTCTGCACTGCCGCGACGTGGATGCATCCGTGCGGCGGTCCGCTCACCATGTTATCTGGGCTCACGCCGCCGGCAGCCATCATTTTGTTCAGCAAATAATTGCAGACGTCACGCTTGGATTGATGGACAACCTACTGCCAGAGCCCGCCGAACTTGTGGAGTGCTCAGAGCCTCTTGAATTTGTTATCCGCGCACTGACGAAGCCTCAGCGCCAGAAGTGGGTATCTTTGCTGGTCAGAGTCCTCGAGGTCCTACAAGGTCAGAGTATGACGGCCGTGAAGGAACAGGCCGTGATGGAGCACCTGGCGTTCCTATGGTGGGCTGATGAGGATCCTAGAGGAAGCTACTGACAGAGAAGCAGACCAGCAGCTACAGACTGTATTACGGCGGTGCGGGCCTCATGTGATGCGCCAGCTTCGCAAAATCCGCATGTACTGACGCCTGCGAAGCTGCAAAAACCTTTGCTTCTCGAAAGCGAGGGGTGCTTCCCTTGAGGGTTTTTATGGAAATCGAAGTATGGATGTTAACCAGGTTCCGATTTTGGAGTAGTCTTAGTTTGTCCGACGCAGAATTCGTTTGAAGTTCAGACTTCGAATCCCGGTTATCAGGTATGGAAGGGTTCTTTCGTAAAGCTTCTATCAAACTCTTCCAAAATATGATCTTCCTGAGCCCCATAAGGGAAAATACCCCAGAGGTCTACCCAGGTTCAAGGCGGCAAATCATGAAGGTCGCCCGTATCTTAGTCGGACAAGGCAGGGCAAAGACCTTTCTGAGCAAGTTTTGGCGCATTCTTGTATCGCTGTGCCATGGGTGTATCTAGTCTGCGGAGCCACGGGCTACCTTTTTGTACTGGGGTATATACACGGTAGGACTGGACCTGCTACAGCTGCCTCTTCCCGCCTTTTCTCGGCCAGCATAGAACGAAGCGAATTCTGGGGCAGATGTTTCTGAGTGACTTAACAGCAGTTACATTCCTCGAGCATGCTCCTCAAAGTCCGCACGCCGAAGTTGAGGGGTCGTATGCACTTGTGATGAGAACTCGTGTTCACACTGAACTCCCTGCTTGACGACCTTTCTAGAAGTGTGTGACCGCTTGCTGATTCATCAAGCTATTGACGTTGCGCACAGTTTCGCAGCCAATCACCGCTACTCCGTGGTGCATAGAACATGCCAATGGTTCAAGATCTGATACATTTCGACTTGCCTCAGCGTCTTGCATGAAGTTGAGAGATGGAGAACATGTCGACGATGCCATGCGTGGCGCAGTGGCAGCATGCTTGGCCGGGGCCGATTCAGTTTCCACCTGACCCCGGGCCCCTTGGCAAATACACTGCTCGTATTTGCGGGGAGAGACTCCGTCGCTGCATGCGGCATATGCCCGGAAGGTCGCGCGTGAGACTGAGGTGGTGGAGCCGGTACTGGTTTCTCGTCGGGTTGGTCCAGGAGCTGAGCGCGAAGAACAATCGGTTGGGAGCCGAGACGCGGAAACAAGGTACAGGGTTCAGCCCTTTGGGACCACAAGTTGTAGGTCGAGTGCTGTGTCAGCTTGTCGACCATGCGGAGACACTCACCACCTTCGCACAAAAGGAAATCTGAGAATTGAATCACGAATTCGGAAGACTTCTGCGGAACTTGGAGCCCCCTCCCAGACCTCCGCAGCTTCAGGGTCTCAGTCGTGCCAGATCAGGCAGAACCGGTGCATCCGGAACCTGGAGAAGCAGCAAGGGCCTGAGGACGAGGAGACGGCGAGAGCGAGGGAGCGCGATTGAGTGCGTGCAGGTTGTCGCGACGGAACAAGAAGATCTCCAAACTCGAGGGCAGGCTCTTGCAAAAACCCGTGACGGAGGGCGCACCTCCTGCAGCTGAGCTCTTGGGCAGCAATCGTTTTTGTTTTCGAAGCAGGAGACTGTGCGGAGCCGCCGTGAACCGGTCAGTAGGCCACCAGTTAAACCATCCAGTGCACGAGTTTGCTGCAGGGTCCCTGCAAGAGCCGGTTCAGATACACCCTTGCGAAGAAAGTCAGATCCGTCTGTGTGTCAAGGCACCGTCAAGGAGAGGGAAGCAGGGCTTCTTCGCCGCCTGCAAGCACTGACGTCGGCGACGTCGACGACTCTCCGAAGGACGCAAACAGAGTGTCTCAATAACAAGCAGTCTAAGCCTAAGCAGTCTTTTAGCACTTGAGCGCCACATGCCAGAGCTTTTGCGAGGCATTCGATGATTCCGAAATCCAAGTGAAAAATGATGAGCAGCCCATTCTCAAGGCCGTGGGCACAACAGTGCGAAAGCAGCACAGCCATGTTGATCTCTTGACTTGAAAGGAAAATTTGCCTGGAGCGCTCCGGGCCCACATGGACGATTACGAGGAGATAGCAAGTCCGGTTGAGATGCCCCTCGGCCGCGTGGTGGGATTGCATGCCAAGCGTTTACAATGCAGCCGGGTGTCTTCAATTCGGAAAGTTTGAAAGGCCTGACAAGCGAGAAAGCGGAGCCACAACGGACCCGATTGGTGCACACGAGCTGGGATTCGTCGCGGAGAAGGCCCAGGCTCAGTCCACTCGTCACAGACTCATGCTTGTTCTCCGTGTAGACTGTCGGGATCTGTCGGCAATTAGTCGATGCTTGAGAATTCTGGGGCGAGGCAGCCATCGTTCCGTTTCATCTGTCCTTGGAAGCTGTGCGACTTAGCTGCAAGCCTGGAGCAGGGGCAGCTCCTCTGAAACACATTTTTTGAAGCGATGACCAGTGTCAACATCCGGCGTATCATGTACCTCACATAACCTCTTACCCTAACTCCCTTGGGATACCTAGTGCTTCGAGGTTAGAGGTTTCCGCCGGTGCGAACCTCCGCCCGTCAGCTACCCGCCCCAGCTCCGTGAGTCGGCACCACTCACCTTCCACAGTGAGCTATCTGCGTTCCAGAACTTCCGCCCGTTATATACTATCAATACTATCTATCTATGTATCCACCCCCCCCCCCCCCCCCCCCCCCCGCCCCCACTCTTTTCGGGTCTGCCCTCTGACCGTCAGTAACCTCCGCGCGTCAGCTACCCGGTCCGCGGAATAGGCCTGTGCGAGCCTGCTGTGCTGACATGCTGGCCAGTCGCAGCTCAGGCAATGCAAAGGGAAGCGGCCCCTCGCAGAGAAATGTGCTGCCGAGGACAGCAGACAGGCTTCGGAAGGAAGTTGTTCTCAGGATTTGTCCTCCAAGCTCGAGGCTTTGGGCGTGTGCCATTTTCACCCGCAGTTGACTTCAATGCTTTCATTCCGAGCCTTTGAAGCATGGAACATCATGGAACAGTCTTTGAAAGGATTTGTCCAAACCCTAACACACCTAATCTAATGATGACAGGAGCCCGTGACATTTGGTGCCGAGCTCTTGGGCAGCAATCGTTTTTGTTTTCGTTTCGTCACCTGTAGTAGGCCACCAGATGAGAACCGTGTGTGGGTCCTTATCAGATCGTTTAGCCGTGCTTAAGGCGGGGGGCTGAGGGGGGCGGGGGACAAGTGCGCAATGCGTTTCCCAGATGCTCGGTCCGGCACTTTCCTGGACCATCTCAGGCCGTCGACCCCCAAAAGGAGCCGGGAGCACCGCTGCTTCGGGCCTTGCTCTCAACACCTGCCTTGTGGACGCCCGAGCGCCCACCAGCTTTCTACTGCCTGCGAGCCGAGGACACCTGACACAGCCTGCCCCGACTCTGACGACAAGCTCGATGGACAGAGCGACAGCGAGGATGAGCCACCGTCGGAGGCTCATTCAGAGGGATTCCATGGTGGAAATCGTTCTTCCATCGAAAGGAAGATCCGGATGAAGCAATCATCCATAGGGTTCTCTCGATCGGGAACACATTCATCTGCACACTGCCTGGCCGAAGTCAAAAACACACCCGACAAATCAGCAAAAAGCAAACTACAACCTTAAGGATCCAGCGATCGGCAGGGCACGCGCTCCTGGTGCAATTGCAAAATATAGGGGACTGCACGGAACCCTCCAGCCGACTACTTGTAGCCCCACGGAGCCAAACATGGAACTGCAGGGAGCCTCAAGTCGCCTCAGCCTAAGCTTCCAAAATGAGCGTCGATTGACGAAAATATTGCTGTAATGCCAAGCTCCCACGAAGCTTGGATTTATGTTCGGTTTTGCTCTCGTTGTACCGCGAGAATGGGGCCCTGCTGCAACGGTAGCACTACTTACCAGTAAATCCCATCCATAGCCAAAACCTCGGAGCCTTCCTCTGAAGCTTTGAGATTCAAGGACTGGTCTGGAATCCGCATGGCGTGCACTGGAGAACATCGAGCAGACCCTGCAGCAGCTGCAGCGCAGCTGCGATCGGCAGGTGTCGAAGAAGCTCGCTTGAATCGTTAGGATCTCAACCCCAGCTTCAGCTTCCTCTTGTAGACGTTGCTGAAAATGATCTTCTACAACCAGTTTGCGACCCAGCTAACTGCATGTTTACTACGGCGATTGTTGTGGTTTGATATGTGGCCGCTTGGTGGCTCAGCGCTGTGTGGGCATTGCTTGGCAGATGCCGTCAATTGTCAGGGATGGCTCGGGAACATTGTCTCTTGTAACACTCTTTCGGTATGCAGAAGTCATCGACTGGTGAAAATCGACTGGGTAGTCTTTCTCACATTGGTTCCGCGCAGCTGCGAGTGGCTGCTGGCAGCGACGTGGCGCACTGCATTGTCGTGTGCCGCGCTGTGCAGACCTAGTGATGCTCGAAGGATCTCGGAGCAGAAAGTATACTGCGCCTGCCAATGAAGACCCAAAGAAGTCTTCGGCCACGGCGCTGTGCGTGTGAGGTTGTCAGGGCGAGCGCTGCTCACGCCAAACTTTCGGTAAAGCTGCTGCGCCTCGCAAGGTTCCACCAACAAAGCCGTTTTAGCCTTGAGCACCGCTTAATTACATTATACCGCAGTGTTACATCGTATAACATATGCTATTCTACGGTATCTTCGACCACTGCCGAAAACGCCTTGGATGCCCAGGATGGGTGAATCGCAAGCCGCGGTGCAGGATCTGCAGCTTGCCCTCGATCGCAGCGACGTGGCGTACGGCAGTATCGTGTCCTGCGCTGTGCAGCCCAGGTCTTCGACGATTGCTTCCAGGGCGGAGGTCCAGGACCCGTGCGACCCTTCATGCCTCTTGCTGCAGCTTGCCCGCATAAAGCTGAGGGCACGTCCAGCTTTGCGTATACCCCACGAGCAAGTCCTGAGGCCGAGCCTGCTGGACTACCTTACCGCAGCCTGCCTGCAACAGTGCATTTGGGCCCTGAAAGAGGGGGTCGTTGGGCGGCTGCATGTGTGCCCGCACAGGTGGATGAGATTATGGAGTGGCGCCCGACATCCCAGAAGACCAGACGTCCCAGGGCAGGGAGCTTTGTGTACTTTGCGTATGTTGCAACGCAATGTGTTGCAGCGCAAGACCAGGCAAGCATTATCATTGATAAGAAAGCAGACTTAGGTCTTGATACCGAATTGGGCAGGTTAGACAGGTGCGGCTGCATCCCGAAGTGCTTCGCGGTAGCACGTTGCATAGCCACATGCGTTGGGTACCCATTACTGCGCAGGCCAAAGTCCATTCTCGATTTTTCTGCAAAATGGAAGCGTGTGGCAAACGACCCTATGGCCTTCGATGCCGACACTCAGTCGGATGTGCGGGAAAGGAAATTCTTCGAATGTCTCTTGGCCGTCAGTGAGCTTGATTCACGGAGACCAGGTCTGTTTACTAGATGGGATCCCTCGCTTTTCAATCCCAGGCCGCTGGTGGTGCATGACAATGGCGAGGGCGGGCAGAGCCAATTTCGCAGAGAGTGATGTCTACGATATCGTCAGTGCAAACCTTCGAGATTTGTTTCTGCACTGCCGCGACGTGGATGCATCCGTGCGGCGGTCCGCTCACCATGTTATCTGGGCTCACGCCGCCGGCAGCCATCATTTTGTTCAGCAAATAATTGCAGACGTCACGCTTGGATTGATGGACAACCTACTGCCAGAGCCCGCCGAACTTGTGGAGTGCTCAGAGCCTCTTGAATTTGTTATCCGCGCACTGACGAAGCCTCAGCGCCAGAAGTGGGTGACCTTGCTGACCAGACTGCTACAAGGTCGGTGTCAGAGGTCCTACCAAAAGACAGTATTGGAGCACCTCGCGCTCCTATGGAGGGCTGATGACGATCCCAGACGAAGCTACGCAGAAGCAGACCAACAGCTACGGACTATATCACGACGTTCCAGCCACGATGTGATGCACGAGCTTCGCAGACTCCGCATGTTCTGACGCCTGCTTGTGCGAAAATCATTGAGGCATCTCCGACTCTTGCGCGAACCGTACTTCCGTCTAGGACCATCGATAGTAGGTAGAGCAGGGTGATCTGGACTCCAAATCTGCACGCTCCCTGCACCCTACACCCCTTGACTCCAGATCGACACTACGAAGAAGCCCTGAAAGCAAACAACCCCATGGCTTGGAAACCCCATAAATCCCTTTTAAACCCCGGCAAGCACCCTGTAAAACCGTATACAACTCCCTCGACCCTCCAGCCCATGACTACTGAATCTTGCTGCTTCCGAAGATTTTCGGGCTTACAGTTCGTGCTCAGGGTCCGGTATCTGCCACTCGTCGGCAATTTAACGCAGCTGCTGTCTCGCCCGTTGCTCAACTGCGCCCCGAGTGCAGGTCGCGATGCCCAGTTCCGCCTTCGCGGCTCTCCCCCAAGCGCCTTGGTGCATCAATGCCCAAACCACGCCCGAGCAGCCGATTTATGAACTTATATACCCCCGTAGGGCCTTCCATAGATACGGGAGAGGCCAGCTCAGCATCTGCGAGTGGTGCACAGCGGCCCGACTGCACGGAAAGGGGCCACCTGCAGCAATGAGTCTCTGATGATCGTAAGGAAGCAGTGCAACTCAAGTCCTTTAGATGTAGCTGCATGCTACGGCTGCCAACCTGCCCCCAGGCTGGCAGAGCACACTTCATCGCGAGCCGCTCTTTGCGAGTCAGAGGCCGGCAGAGTCTCCTTCCAGGTTGGAGGCAGCAGAAATCGGATGCGTGTCTTTGCAAGCGGAGCAAGAGCGGATCTTCTGGGATGCCTTGGCAGTCTTTCGCAGGGCATGTAAGCACGGTTCTGTCTCATCTCGCTCGGCCACGCCCTCTGAGTGTGGTTTGAGTGGCTTCAACGAGCCTGGCACAGAGCAGCAGCATGCTGCATCAGCGTGCTCATTCGGATCAGGGGAAGTGTAGGGAGTTCGCTGAGCAGGATCCTGTGTACAATGGTTGCAAGTTGCTGCGAACCTGAAGTTGGAAGACAGTCCTGACGTATTGATGGTCGCCGTACCACAGGCACGGACAAAGGCGGCATCCTTACGCGAGGAGGTCGGCAGGCTGCGGCTCGACTGCAAGGCTCAAGGAAAGAGGCCACCTGAACGAATGAGTCTCTGATGATCGGACATGGTCGGACTGTAAGAGTGCGACGTAAGTCCTTGAGATGTAGCTGCATGCTGCAAATACGGCCCGCAATCTCCCCCCAGGTTGGCACAACTCGCTTCTTTGCAAGACGCGGTCGTTTTCCAGGCTGGAAGCAGAAACCGAAGGCAGATATATGTCTTTAGAAGCAGAGCGAGAGCGGGTCTTCCGGGCTTGGCCTTCGTTCACGGGCACGGGGCAGGCCCGTTCTCTCTTTATTCTCGCTTTGCCACTGTCTAAGTCGTTTCAGGTGGCTTCGAAGGAGCTCGAATTGAGCAAGCAAAAGCTCGCTTCAGCCGCGTGCTCATTCGGATCAGGGAAGCATAGGGATTTCGCGCTGCTATCGCTCGTCAAGCGTCCTAGGTGCAGGAAGCCTCCAGTGCGCTGACTGACCAGCCTCTCGACTGCAAGCAGGGTCGGCATGCGAAGGAACCTCCAAACATCCAGCTGCACGAAAGAGCTGCAAACACTTGCAGGCTCTCGACATGCGCTGGCATGTTCGATGAGCTGCGCAAGCTAGAGGCCGGCATTTCTTTTCCTGGGCGCTGACGCTTCGTTTTTTTCTAGGTCTCACCACACTTCAAGGGGTGTTTGTTTTTTCTTTATACGGTTGCGTTGTAGCAGCAGGACATGGTTTTTGCACTATTGCACTTCTCTTGAAACCATTGTCCAACTCTCCCAATAGTCTATGATATAGTTCGTGCGAGCCCTAACCTAACCAGGCTTCTGCCCAAATCCCTACAGCAGATCGATGTCCCGTTAGAGTGAGAGCCCTTCCAGGGTGCGAGCAACATGCCGTCATACTGCCTTTCAGCTTCCACTGGATGGTTGTTGAGCTACCGTGGAGATACTCTCAGAATGCCAACCTCAGGACTGTTTATGCTGCGAATACCATAACTTGGATGCCAGATATCATTCCACTACAGAGTACTGCTTCAGAAAATCTTAGGAACAACTCGTCATATGCTGGCAACAGTTGTCAGACTGCTGTTGGAGCCTTTACGGAAGGCTGTTGAACATGCTCGTAACGTACTTATCATGCTGTCACAGAGCCTCTGAAGACTGATATCAGGTCGTGTTCAGGTGCCTCGAATCGCTGTCACTTTTTCTTGCTGGTGCCCCATCATTCGCACATCTAGTAAAGAATGTGGCGTATTCATTCGGATCAGGAAGCATATAGGGGAGTTCGCGCTTGTAGCGCAGACCCAAGACCTGTGCAGCAGCTGCAAGGTGCCGCAAACCTGAAGTTGGAAGAGTTTTTCGGAAACTCCTATTTCGGACAGGGCTGCGCACTTCGCTTTGTACAGAACAGGACGTGCGGAGCTTGTGGTTTACGTTCCGCTACGAACCCTGAAAAACAAGAAATGTAACTAAGAGTGGATGCAGTTTATATAGATCGAGAATTTATAATAGTCGAATATACTCATCGATTATGGTCTAATATAGGTAATAATTTTATCGGAGAAAGGAAAGAACGAATAAAGTGTCAAAAAATTCAGAAAACAAAAGAATCGATTATGTAGATAATTCAGAAATATATTTGAATAATTCATAATAATGATATCTTTATATATATTTTTTTATTAAGATTGAAATTTATTTAATATTTCCGATAATAGAAAATTTACACGAGTATTGACAAAAGAAATTATTTATGAAATAATTTATCGATTATTGAGTATAATGGTAGTTTATGATAATAATCGAAATTTTAATATTAGAATTATTTTGTTCACGAAAGTTAGTATAATTAATCTTTCGTATATATTCTATACAGAACGCGGGGGGGGTGGGTTCTAATTTCGTGAGATTCGATAATATTCTAGTAAATTGGGAGTTATCTTGAAATCGCTCTCTATAAATTTATATAAATCTCAAACTGATTATATAAAAGTATGTAAAATAAGAAATACGAAAGTGATTGTCTAATTAGTGAGGGTATATATATATTTCGAAGTAAGGACTTTGGCTCGATATTATTGCTCATATATTACTCCATACTAGATCTGTCAAATATGGATCGTTTCATTATTTGATATGATTCGAATAAATCGTAAAAAGGAGCCTTCTTGCAAAATCTTTCTAAAGCCTGGTGAAGGGGA